>JBAWJQ010004397.1:0-163160 GCA_037783105.1 Bactrocera zonata
GCTTAGAGCTTAAATGAAATTTCAATAATAACATCATTTTTTAGGTACAGATATGCAAATACCCTTGCTGTGGTGTATAACAAATTTGTTTATCCGTTAATTATACCCTTAAAAGTGTGAGTGGCACGAATTTTGTATCATTCAGAAGAAATCGTCGAAGTTCCTATATATTATATATGTTCAGCATGATGAGCTGAGTTAATTTAGGCGTGGCCATCTCTACGTTTTTCTTTAATAAGCTGCTAGTTTGTCTGAACTGTTGATATTGTATCATTATAGCATAAAGCTGTCATACGAACTGAATGATCGGAAACAAGTTCTTGTAAGTCTTATTTTGTATTTGTGAAGGGTATTATGGCATCGGTACAAAAACGTTTTTTCTTCTCTTTATACATATTTCAGAAGTCTCAATATACTATACATGTCTATCAACTCATTGAGCGAAGTGCATATGACAGCTGTCTTTATTCAGGGAAGTTGTGAAATTTTACATCAGTCTATATTAAGATGTTTCGCTAAAGTTCCATGAGTAAAAAGTGAAGAAAAATATTTTAAAGCTTTCTCGCTCGCAAAACTCATTAAGAAATCAAAGTGAATTGTAACTGAAATGCATAAATATTTACATAATAAATCACTTCCGCAGAGTGATGGACAGAAGACGGCCGAAGTGTATGAGCAAGTTTACGGTAAACAACATGTGTATTTACTTACACTTGCCGTTTTGTTGTTGCTTTTTTTACTGTTCCAACCATTAGCGCCGCCAATGAAAACAAACGAATCCATTAGCCAAGTGGCGGCTGTTTTCGAAAAAACGAAAAAAAATTAATACTCGAAATAAGCGAAAAAATGCAGCCATGACTAGAAGTAAGAAAAGCAGGAGAAAAGAAAGAATGTTCTCGAAAAAAATCTGAAAAAAACTGGAAAATGTAAACACATCCAAAGATATTGGCAGGCGGGATTGTATAGCAACAGTCGCAAATTGCTAATTCAAACGTTGTTGTTGTTGTACTTGCTTGAGACAACAAGTAGTCAATCAATTGCAAGAACTTAGAAACAATCGCTAAAATACCAGCAAAAATAGCAAGAACAACAAGCGACTCAGTATCAACAAATATCAACAAAGCGTGATTGCTGTTAGGCCAGTAACAACAACTGCGTTGGAACCGCCAACCTTGTCGTCGACCAAGGCAATTGATTTTGATTGGATAGCTTTGCAGCTTGCTATGGATTTCGACAGAAATGGTTATGCTTGTTGTCCGAAGATGTATGTTCGATTTCAATTTGTTCAGTGGAAGTGTTTGCCGAAACTCAAAACTTGCATTTGAGTGCTTAACAAATTCGATGGACGTTTAGTGGCCGAGCACTGATTGGAATTGTTTCTTCTTGGCAAATTGCTTCGAATCAGAAAATGGTGGGACGAAATGTGAACAATATTTCTGATAATGTAATAAGTAAAGGAGATTTTTGATTGCATAAAAACGAAATTCAGTATTTCTTCCAGCGGTAATTTTCGACCTCAGTAAGCATAAAACAGAAGAAATTCGAATACATTGTTGAGAGTTCCAAATATCACCCCACATTTATTACAATTTATGAAAACTCTATTATAATTAAAAAAGTATTCAAAGGGTTCAAATTTATTTGGATCTAAAATATTTAATTTAGGTAAACCTGGTGAGAATTGTAAATATTTTTCTGCATTCGAATGAAAATATATTTGTTTTGTTTTTTTTTTTGGGAATTGTTTTGGTAAGTTGGTGTTTACCGAAGACCATTGTTGCTTATGTTTCAGAAAAAATCTTATTTAGATAAGCTGTCGACTAAGCTTAGAATTTACTATTATATTTTTTGACGAAAAAACTACAAATAATATTTAATGAATGAAACAGGAATGGAAGAGAAGCAGAAGTGAAGACTTTCATCACTTAATGCTCAATCACTTAATGCTCAATCACTTAATGCTGACAAGTGATAAAAATGTACTTACGAAAGTATTCTAAGGAATTGAATTTTTAAAAGGCATTTAATATTTTTGATATCCAATTTTCTAATAGTTATTTATTAACATCACAAGAATAAAGCAAACAATCGAAAAATAAAAAAGGTTAAAAATTTCAAAAATTACCAGTGACCAAACCCACGATTTCATCCACCTTAGCAAACTGAAAGCAAAAGGCAAAAAAAAAAATAATGAATTGGAAGAATTGGGTTACAATTTTTCAAAGTTTCAAATGTAGACAGGTTTATAAGGAAGTCTCTCTAAACAGGTCAGGTAAATCATAGAGTTGAAACATAGAAATTGTGGGTATCGTTTTGAAAAATGCAGTTTCGAGGACATCTAATTGGTCGATTAGAAGACAACCTGAATAGTCTATTGTAACGGGGTTTTCAATAAGAGCGCTACAAAAGTAGTCTTAAATAAAACAAAAACTGTTTGGGATATCAATGGATTTTTTTATTTCTAAGAAAGAACATATGAAATACAATTTATATTTTGTGGCCGCCATTGGCACGCTTGCAGAAGTCCAGACACTGGCTTGTTGGCATAGACTATAGAATTGACGTAGCCCCACAGGAAATAATCTAACGGCGTCAAATTACTCATCCGAGACGGCCAATTGTGTGCGTCATTTCATGAAATAACACGTTTACCAAACATGGGTTTCAATAAATCGATTGTGATATTCGCAGTGTGGCTTGTGACGCCATCCTTGAAACCAAATATTGTCCAAGTCCATTATATCTAATTCGGGCCAAAGATACTCGGCTATCATTGAATGATAGCGATTCCCATTCACAAAAACTTGCCGGTCTTGATTATTATGGAAGAAGTACGGCCATCGAAGCCGCCGACTCATAAACCGCACCAAACCATTATTTTTTCGGGATGCAATAATGACCAATAATATATATATTTATATAATATAATAAATAATATAATAAATATATATAATAAATAATATATTTTGCTTATTGACGAAGCCATTCTGCCAGAAAAGAGCCTCATTGCTGAAGATGTTTTTTCGAGGAAAATTCGGATCATTTTCAAGTTGTGGCTTAGCCCAATTCATCAACATACGACGATTCTGGTGGTCAAGCGGCTTAAATTCTTGTGTCAATTTGATCTTGTAAGGATTTAGGCCAAGATCTTTTCGCAAAATTTGCCACAACGACGTCCCAGAGATGCCCTACGCTTAAAGAGACTGATTTGGGTCTTCCTCAATAGATGCGTCAGCGGCAGCACTTTCCTCGGCATTTTGTTTTTTTGTGCCTGTGGATTAAAATTTTTTCCACAGAACCACAATTGTTGATCTAAAAGTTGAGGCCACTGACTCCGAATTTCTGTTGTAAATTTTAATGATTTCAGCTCGTGATTGGATCATATATCTTTACATGACAAAATGGCAACCCTACTGAAAGGAAAGGTGAAAAGAGCGGGAAAAAGTATGGCGTCGTTTACTTTCCTTATCGATCTACCTTTGTAAACAACAAGAGATCGTTGCAGACATGACTCGCTCTGGACGAACTTCGACCTCTTTAACTGATGAATTTATAAAAAACGAAGGATATCCTCAGAGAAGTGTTAGAGTGTTGGCAAGAAAGTTTGGCAAATCTAGCCACGATTATGACCGACTTTAAAGCCAAAAATGTAATGAATACCATCGGTTAACCACCGTACTCACCATATTTGCCTCCGTATGATTTTTTCTTGTTCTCCAAACTGAAATTGTCATTCCTGGGAATCCATTTTCAGTTGATCGAATTAAAAAATATTCGCGGAAAGAGCTGATATAAAGCAAATCGCAAAAAGTGCTAATGAAAAGTGTTTCGAGGATTGGAAAAATCTGGTGGGAATTAACTTGAAGGAAACAATATAAATATTGATGAATACTTAAATGTTTTGCGTTTTATTTTTTATAATTTCCGGAATATTTTATGACTCAATGTATATATATATATACACTGTGCCCAAAAAATAACTTGACATTTGAATTTGTTTTTTAGGTTGATAGTACTGTCAGTCACATTTATGTCAAATTTCATGACAAAATATTCATTAGTGTTTGAGATACGTTTCGTTTTGCGAGCTGCTAAAAATGAGTTTTACGTTTTTTGCGATGTCGAAATTTGTTGAGCAAAGAATTTGCATTAAATTTTGTTTACGGAATCAATTTTCTGCTGCGGATACGTTGAGGATGGTGCAGAAAGCCTTTGGTGATGAGCCTATGTCTAAAAAAATGTTTATAAGTGGTATAGTGAGTTCCAAGTCGGCCGTGAACGTGTCGAAGACGAAGAGCGTCCAGGGCAACCATCAACCTCAACCGACGAAGTTCCGTTCAACAAATCAAAGATTTGGTATTGAAAAACCGTCGATTAACAATTAGAGATCTTGCTGATAAAGTTGGCATATCGAACGGCTCAGCCAATTCCATTTTGAAGGATGTTTTGGGCCTCAGCGCGTCAAATCTCGACTGGTACCGAAAACATTGAATTTTTTGGAAAAAAGGCATCGCGTTTAAGTGTGTGAAACGATGCTTTCCGACTACCAGGGTGTCATGAAATGCATTAAAACGGCGATGAGACTTGGGTCTATGCTTACGACCACGAAACAACCGATCAATCAAGCGAATATCGTGCCAAAAGAGAGCCGAGACCAAAAAAAATCGCGCCAAAGTCGCTCCAAAATCAAGGTCATGTTGACTGTTTTCTTCGATTATCGTGATGTTGTGCATTATGAATTCCTTCCAACCGGTCAAACAGTCAACAAGGAATATTATTTGAACGTTATGCGTCGTTTGCGTAACGCCATCCGCCTAAAAAAGCCGGAATTGTTTAAAGACAATTCTTGGTTTTTACACCACAATAATGCACCATCCTATACTGCCCTCGTAATTCGTGATCATTTCGTCTAAAACACAACCCATATCGTTCCGCAACCACCGTATTTACCTGATCTTGCGCCGTGCGACTTCTGGCTGTTCACTAAGCGCAAAAGACCACTCCGGGGACACCGCTGTGCCCAAAAATTAAGGTGACTTTGTTTTATTTACATATATATATATATATATATATATATAAGTATATTGGGGTGTTTGTTTTAACTATTAATTATTTTCAGCCCCGTCGCGAAATTTCTTTTAAAATACCCTTAAAATTTTAGCCCTTAATATTAACATTAAGAACTGGACCAAGGCATGTAAAAATTTTCCATCGAAAATACACTACAATCGTGAGGTTTTATCTTTAAATTCCTACAGATCAGAGGTATTTTATGGCATCGCTTTGACTTTAGACGCAAATTTCAATATACAAAAGTGCCCAGTACAAAAAAGTTGTAACTCGCACCGGCGAGGTAGTACGGAACTCGAAACCCGATTTTTCCACGAATTTCGCATTTTTTTTTTATATATCTCGTGAATGACGGGAGCTATAGAAAACATGTGCACGACAAAATTGTAGGAAATTTTACTTGATATAAAAATTATACGAGGTCAAAATCGCTATCATTAATACTTCTCGAGACATTCGGTTTTTTAAGTAAGGCTTTTAGAATTTCTATAGATTGTATGTATTAAAAAATCTATGAAAATTGCAAACGACCTTACTTAAAGACACGCAGCTTTATTCCCAGAAGGTAGCTTACAAGATTTTTGGTCAAGTTTCGACTGTTTTTGTCGTAAACTAAAGTTAGCCGAAATTTTTTTATGTTTTCCGATGTCGTTTAAAAGCATGATATACTAGTATTGTGGGTGGAAAGTTTTCGTGTTTGAAAGGCACTGCCAAGTGTAACAGACTCCTTCGAACCTTACAATAATGCTACTATAATTTTTCATTACAACATCAGTTTTAAAAGTCTTAAGTCAGTCATGAAACTCTGCACTATATTTTCTGTGAACACTAAAAGTAGCTAACATTTTTTAAAATCATCTTGTTTCCTACATTTCTCAATATTTTTATTCGTAGTACTCTGAGTGGTAGCCAGCAAATTATCGAAAAGGCTTTGCTGTAACGGCCTACACTCCTAAAAGTAGGCAACTTTCAATTTGCTTACTTCCGTAAGTTATATGTACTTAGGCTGCAAACCGGCAAGCTAAAGCATACTTCTTCGATTATTGCTTGAAATAAATTGTAAAATGTTAATATAAAATTGTTAGATTTCAACAAAGCCGATTAAGTGCATTTGAATTACACATAAATGCCTCACTTTCTATTTTAGGTTCTGTTATTTAAAATTGCAAATTTGAAATTTCATATAAATACCTTGCTCTCTATTTTAAGTTCTTTTTTGAATTTTTCCTATAAATATAAAAGCATTGATGCATCTGATATGATGAGAACCTTCAATAAACCGATTAACTGCCAGTTCAGTAGCTAAACTAATCAATGTAAATAAAATTTGCCGAAAATAGTTTTGTTTAACTACAGTTATATGATTTTACAAATGTTGTGTGCCATTTTTGTAGTCTAAGTTGAACGGGTTTTTAGGATGTTAAACGGTACGGTATTTGTATGGTTTACTGCAGCAAAATTTGTATTTAATCCGCATAACAGCAGCAACCATGAGAGAATTTGCTTGCTTGCCACATTTTATTGTCCTACCCAAAACTAATTTTGGTTATTTTGTAAATTTCTAAAATAAATGCCAAAAAAGCAAATAAATTCATTTCACAAATAAAAATATGAAAATATTAATACTTTTTAAAGAGGAATTCACAACTTGGCAAAACAAATCGGATTTAATGAAATGAAAAATATTCATCTAATTCATTCGAGCAAAGGAAAGAACTCGACTCAACAAACAATAAAAGTGTATGCAACAAAATTTAATCTTCAACGTTGAAAAGCCAAGAAGGCTTCAAATGCAGAATGAGCGAGGAGATTTTAATGCAAATTGCAAAGGAATTCAAAGCAAAGTAAGACTGTGAGACTATGAGAAAATGCTTAAGCAAAAAAGAGAGAGAGAGAGACAGGAGCTAGAGCGTAGGTTGATGTGTGTATACAGGGTGTTTCAACTTTTTGCTTGTATATGAAAAATCAGTTATTTAACTTATTTTCTTACAAATTATTTGGACTATTTTCTAACCATAATATAAATCAAGTGGCTATAGAAAAATATAAAGCCTCTGCTGAATTTTCAGTTACCTTTTCGATTTTTCAATTACTTTTTCGAATAGGTATATATCTGCTGATTTCAGTGCGAATATTCGGCTTATTAATAGTCCGCGAATGGCTGAGAGCTCAATTTGTTTTAAAATAAGTACACAAAAAGTCGAAGGAATCTAAGCTGAAATCTTTTTCTCTTTGATATAAGATTTAAGTTTTGTGTTTTGTGTTTTTTTGGAAAAATTATAAGCCAGAATCTACCAACATACAGTCTTAGCGACTGTTTCATTTTGTTTGAATAATGTTGTACAATGATGATTTCGGTGCAAATATCGATGAAAGCAGTTGTGTTTGTTTTTTTTTTGGGTCCAGAAGTGATGTTCCAGGGACCTCGTATTAATTTTTTGTTTCTCAAAAAACAAAAACTTCAGTTCTGATATTATTTACACTGTTAAGTCGACCTCGTCACTTTTCAACATCATTTTCAAGTCACACATGCCGCGAGTTCTGCTTGTGTCAGGTGTTTTACGGCTAGAATTCTAACTAAAAGAGCTTAACACTTCACTGAAACTGCCAATAAAAGTCAAAATTATAAAATTTTTACACAATGTGTGATATGAGCTGTCGCACCCTGTATATAAGTGAGGGCATGAAATACATGCTGCAAGTCACAATTCACTTATATTTATGTATACCTGCTACAATGACATGAAAAATGATAAATCTTCAGGCAAAAAAATATGGCGAGCCTGTGGTTGAGTTTAAAATCCACTTAAGCGGATACCGAAAATAGCATACACGCGTTTCCATACAGAGTAAAATGAACAGCCAGTATGAAAAATATATTTATACCAAAATATTTTACTAGCTCATGCTGATGGCTGTGTAAGGAGCGACTAGCAAGTGAGTTGACAGCCTGTTGTGTTTGGCTTTAATTTTATTTGCCTTTTACGCATTATCGCCTGCCTTTATGCGCCTACAAGAAAATACATACAACACACACAGAGACTTAGCGAGTTTTTAAAAAAAACGAGCATTTGCAAGAGAAGATAGCAGTTAAGCGCCGGAAAATAAGATAAATTATCTAGGCCGTGTGCTGGTGTTGTTGGCAGGCGATCACAGCAAGCCACAAAAGCACAAAATCAAAAAAAAAAAACAGGAACAAAAACAACACGATAAACATATACAAAAAAAAGCGGGGCACAAAAACAAAGAAAACAATTGTGTTTGCTGTCGCCTGCTATGAAAGCAGCTAACAAATTTAATAAACTGTAACTGTTTATAGGATTAGTGCATACTTTTATGCGCCACACGCAAACAAAAGGAAATTAACTACGACTATACTAGTATACAAGCGGTTAAAAATAGAGCAGAGTGCGATAATACATTTATCTGCTTAAAGCAGTGCGTAAGTAAGTCGAAAGAAATGTGTGATAAAAAAATTATTACAAAATAAGCGCTCTAACTAAATATAATAGAGGCAGTTATGAGTTATTTAGCATAAGCTGATAATAGCAAAAGTTTTACAAAGCTTTTAAATTAATCGTAACTATATAAGATTTATATTTATGCACAAGTTGTGAAATGTTTGAAAAGATTACAAGTTTTAGAAATTTGTGCAAATTTGCATTTTGAAAAAGGTTCAACCAAAAAGTATGCAAATTTAGTTATAAGCATATTAAAAAAGTTTGAAATTTTTCGACTTTTGTTATGTAAAAATATGAGTGAGAACGGGAACATGAGTTTAGCGGCTTTGAGATGAATAACATAAGCAAAACTTCAACTTGTCCTTAGAGACATTATTGGGAGTGAGGGTTTCAACTGATGGAATCTCCACCTGGTTTTTGTGAAGAATCCTCTTTAACTTGCAGCACTGTCCATATACAAATGCATAAGCTCGTCAAAAGACAATACTCCAAGACAAATGATTTTTGACTACAGGTTATCGAGAATTGAAGTTGAGCGGGAAGAAGCCCGATACTTAATCCCGATACTTAAATAAAATACTAAAACTTCAACATGTCTTTAGAAAAACTTTTGAGAGCGAGGTCTCCATCAGGTTTCAGTCAAAATTTTCATTTAAAATTGTTTCGAAGTCTTTAGTTGGAAGCATAAACCATACTCTTTGAATTTTTAATATTTGGAAGATCTTTGTATTTGAAAACAGCTTCTACAACTTCCCTTTTCTAATATATACCATATTAACTCGTGTAAAAATGAACTTCGATTGCTAGTTTCCATTGCTTGATGCAGAAAATTGTTCAGTATGTATATTTCTTGATCAATGTTCAGATCTCTAGCGCTAATTATCCACCAAGTAAGTGAGGAAGGGCGAGTCTCAGTGGCGTAGCTACAACTTCGAGCGCCCGGGGCCAAGGATGTTCTGCCGCCCCCCGTTATCTACCTACCTACAAGTTTCATGATGGTTCGAACAAAAGAGAAATTTTCCAAAAAAAGAAAAAAAACCCAGATGACTTGGATAACGAAGATTTATACAGTGACATTCAAGACAACTTACTTTTATTAAAGAGAGCGAAGAAAAACGAAGAACAAATTGGATTTTCGCCAGAAAAAGTTTTATTATACATTTCTTCAATGGGACTGGAAGCCTATAAGACATTAGCTACAGCTTTAAAAATACTACTCACTATACCTGTATCAGTAGCATCTTGTGAAAGATCTTTTAGCAAACTTAAATTGATCAAATTTTACTTGAGATCGACCATGAGTCAGAGTAGACTGTTAAATCTTGCGATTCTCTCAATAGAATGTGAAACTGCTTCAACTTTAAATTACAATGATATGATAGGGGATTTTGCAGCGATTGAAGCTAGAAAAGTGCATCTTTAAGTTCTATCACTATTTTTGAGAAAGATATAAGCCAAAAGATATAAGACAAATTCAATGGCTGAAGAGTATTCGATTAATTTTTCATTGTTATTCAGATTATTACATTGTGAGTGTACAACTCTTTATCTTTTATAATAAATTTTGTAAAAAAATGTGTTGAAGTATTTTTCTGAATATTAAAACAAATCGAAGATCGTTTTGCCGCTTCCAAGACGTTGCGCCCGCACACTGTGAGATTTAATCAATCTGGCATCTCGAAATTCAAAAAAAAAAAAAAATGTTTTCGTAACTCGCTCATATTTTTTTTTTATGTGAAAAGAGACCCCAATTGTTACGAAAACAAACACAAAAGAGAATAAAGAAATGTTATTGGCGCGATAACACCTATCAAACACGTGCAATTGCATAGCATGCTACAATTGATTTGCAAGCTTGCATTGATCACAAAAGTTTGAGTGATCTGGTCGAAGAATGTGAGTGGTTTTTTTGACCTAAAATATTTTTTGTATTGAAGGTTATTACTTAAACTTAAAATTTTTGTTTTATACAATATTTATTTTTGCACTCAAGTATTTTGAAAAAATTATTTTATAACCACCTGAAAGGTAAGACAAATTTTAAAGTTTTCAAATATTTGATAGACTAGAACTTCTAAGTCCCACGGAGTTCCGTGATGGGAATGCCAGCAGAATCTTTGTTAATGTGCCCGAAACAAATTTAAAAAATAAAATCCTGCCCATTTTTTGTCTTTTTTTAGTATGAGTGAAATATCGCGAGAGGAGCTATTTTGGATTTGGTTGAGCAAGGTGAAAAGCGAAAAAACAGAAGCGGTCGAAAAGCACGTTATATCAATTTTTGGACCAGATGTTGACGATATGTTGACCAGATGACGATGATATTTATGTGGTGCAACTCCAAAAAGTATGAACGACATGAATGCCTTATCGCAGCGCGAAATCGATGAAAATATGCTTGCTATTGGTCTTTCACCTCTACATGCCTACATAAGGTTTATGGAGTGCTTGTTGCACATTTCTTACCGATTGGAAATAGAAAAATGGTACGTATCAGGCGAAGAAAATAAGGAGAGCGTTGCAAGAAGGAAGAAAAAAATATAAGACAGGTTTAAGAACGAAATGGGTCTTCTTGTGGATATGCCGAAACAGAAAACAGGAAACACAAATGATGGCAATACGGTCAGAAGATTTTTCAAAGAAGCAGAAAAGACATCGATATTACAGGCATAAATGTCGATCTGATCAAGCGGTTTCGAGTATACTTAATTGCATAAACAGCAGCTATTTTATCAATATAGATGCGTTCTAAAATTTTACGTCAGAAACAAGAGAGCTTTATTTGAGTTTATATCCTTGGTACTATATGCCAGTAACTCTCCGCAAAATATTGTTTTATGGAGAGGCTATCATTTCTTTATGCATTCTTCCCATATGAAACTTTTCTGAAGAACCGCAAGAAACACGCAATAAAGAGTCGAGACAGTATCGCGAACTGTTCACAAGAAAAACGTCCCAAGTTGACAACCAAGCGTTCTACTTCACCTTCTGAGGCATTGCACTTCTGTCTGACACCCAACTAAATGATGAATTTGATGATTTAGCATAAAAAACTTTGCTTGCAGCTCTCTGGAATTTTTATTTTTGTATAAAGTCCTTATTTTTTTTTATTTCTACTTTTCGCTTTTTACATTTGTATAATTTGTATGTAATTTCTTTATTTTGGTTTTTGATTAATATCTTATTTTGAATATTTTCCATTCTTTTAAGAACTTTCGTTGAATGTTTTAGTTTTTCCTTTTTATTATGTTTTAGATATCGAAAAATTTAACATTGAAACAACATTAACTTTTTATTTTTCTCATTTGCAAAGAATCATCGAAAACTAAAGTTCGAAACTTGAAGAATTTTATTGAAATGGTTGTATGTGGGTGCTTATATCAATATATCGACAAGTTTTAGTTAGAAGAGAATAAAAGAAGAAATTTTGAATATAAATGTGTAAAAAAAATTGTCCCTAACTAGTGTTTTTGAGGATAGTTCGGAACTAGTCCCCTTTGACACTAATTGGAACTAGTTGTCTTTCACCATATTGAAGCTTATAATCTCCTTAACGATCGTGCCAAATTTCAAGTTCATATCTCTACAACTTCATATAAAAATTAATTTTGAGATGCTAGATTGACTAAATCTCACACTGTGGCCCGGGGCAAATTCCATCTGATTTTTTCACCTTCCAGCACGCAAATCAAGAAGAAACTACTATAACGGGATACAATTTTGCACTAATAATTCCCCTAAAGTATGCCATATTATAACCAAAACTTGTCCACACCCAATCAAAACTGTTCAAGTCCCTAAGTACCGAAGAGGTGGATCCTACAGCTGACTTTTGACCGAAAATATCGGTCGATGTATGAGAAGGAGAATCTTTTCTTGGCCATAATATAATTGCAATTTGTAATTCAATGCATAGCAATATATTTGCCGCGGCCCCTAAAGGTAGGCAGCATATCATAATTTACTTTATTCCTTGCAAAGCATTTTGCCTCATCAGCCACCGCTCTTAAAAGTAGGTACTAACTGCTTATCTAGCATTCGTATTACATCTCACTTTCAAGAAAAAATGAGTTTTGATAACCAATGGGATGCTGGAGAGAAAACCAGGTATGTGTACACTGTAGTTGACCTCAATTTTTGTGTACTTTTCATTTGAAAAACGAAAAAAGAAGCCAATGTTAATCAAATATAGCAATAAGGCACTTTTGTCTTCTGAAAAGTGTGGAATTTATTTATAAATTAGCATTTACTAAAAGTTTTTTTCGCTAATAGAAGAAATTTGACGGTTTGACAGCCCTAACTCTTGGCTTAAAGTTAATAAAATTACCAAAGTGATTTATAACTTTTTCAGTTCGAAGGATTATAAATTATGCCGGAAAGCAATGAGAGTAGATACCAGAGTTTTTTATAAAAATAAACTCATAAATTATAAGTGGTTAGGCTATACATTTTCAATATTTTCTTTACTAAAAGCACCAGCTGAATGACGTAAAAATTTCTTAAAATATTAAAAAGAGCAGAAACTTCTTAATACCCAACTAATAGCTCATCTACCGCATTTATATGATTGTGTGTGCAGCAAAGCGTTTGAGTATAATCTTTCATGGCAGCAACATTGAATGTTTATGCCTACGCAGCCACGACTACTTCGCATCGACATTCAGTTTATATTTTCTGCACATAATTCATTTTGCTGTCGCCTTATGTCGATTACCAAACATTAAAGTTATA
Organism: Bactrocera zonata; assembly: GCA_037783105.1. Lineage (NCBI taxonomy): Eukaryota > Metazoa > Arthropoda > Insecta > Diptera > Tephritidae > Bactrocera > Bactrocera zonata. Next base: position 13,260 of record JBAWJQ010004397.1, read on the forward strand.
AATATTTTAATATGAAAATTTGAAAGCAGGTCATGTCTACGCATTTAGCAAACAGAAGCGGCCCGAAAAAAGGAAGGAAACAAAAATGTTTGGGGGAAAAGTTTCAGCAAAACTTTCAACAGTGTTTGGCGAAAGCCGCAAATGAGCAAGCACTAGCATATTAAAGCAAGAAGCTGGATGTGAAAGCAGATGTAAGAAAATATATTTTCATTCTACATGGGCAGCGCTAGGCAGCTTAACGGCCGCAAATGAAGCGAAGCAGTCGCACAAAAGCGAAAACAGCAATTGAAGGCGAGCAAAAAGTCAAGTAGACGCAGACAAATTTATGGCTGAGCAAGCTAAAGACGTTGGCTTTGGCAGCGGGCGGGAAACGGTAGACAGCAGACAGTAGACGTTGTGGCACGTGTGGAACATAAAATGAAGAGGAATGCGTGGTATGCGTAGAGCAAGTAAAAACAAGCAGTAGCAATAAAGTGCAAATGTATTTTTTGTGTTGAAGCAAAGTCAACTCTAACCTACTAGTTCCTGTTGCCACTTTTTTCAGGCATACACCAATAAAGCATATGTTTCTCACCCCTTACTTTTGTAATTCAACACTACATACTTATGTTCTGTTTTTTGACGCTACTTACTCCCGCCACGCATAACACAGCTGTCATTCATAAAATATAGATGGCTTTCAGGCGCAAGGGCGTCTACTAAACTTTAAGCACACTCAGCGCAACAACAATACTTTGACAGCCTCAGCATTGTCGCACGTCGTCGCTCGCCGTCACAGGAAGTCATTGATTGTTCCATGCGAAAAGTTTGAATACGTTCTCTACACAACTTTCAGGGCTGTTGAACTCGTAGCGCCAGCAACCTTTCGTTTAACTACAATGTGGAGGAACTTAGAGGAAACGCAAAAAAAAAAAAAACAATGTCACGCGCAGCCTTGCTCCCAACAAAGTCGCTGCTTTGTTGTTGCTGCTGTCGTGACTGTTTGCCTTCAGCTGCTTTGCTGCCTACTCAAGCCTACATTATTCTCACAATTTTAATCTACTACCTTTCTCACGAGTCTACTCTACTACTCCTCTTTACAACTCTTCTCACTACTATACTCTGAACTGTTCTCACCATTCTACTCACTTCTTTTATTTCTGTTTTGTTGTCTCTGCTTTGACGTCTTCATTCAGCCTTCGTTTACGTACATCTTCATTAACAACATTTCCTGTCTTAACAACTTAAAGTTTTGGTGATGACCTTCACGACATACTCCTCTAAATTCTTAGCTCACTTCCTGTCACGTTTGTGGTTTCACTTGTTTGTTGTTCTCTATGTGTTGTTGTTGTTCTTTTCGTGTTGTTATTGCTGCTTGTTTCTTTGCTGTTGGTGTCGTTTTCAATTAACTTTGTGTTTATTCTCATTAGTATGTTTGTTTTTGTTTTCTGTAACTTCTCTGCGGTTACTTAAACAGCCTAAGGTATTTTCTAAAGGGTTCGGTTACGTAAAAAGCAATAGCATCTGAGCGAAAGAGCATGCATAATCCAGGCTAGCTTATTCACTTCCTTTTATATAATAATATTTATATTTTAACCTTTATAAAAGGTACGTTAGTTATGCTTTCTCCAGACTGGATTAGAAAGCGAAACAAATGGGTCTGGTAGTGAACGAGGGCATTACGAAATACATCCTGTCATTAAACAAATAGCCGTCGCACTCATTTGGCCACGTTGCCATCCGGTGCGTTTAACGTGGGTATCCGCAAATGATGGCTTTCACCCACGGCGCTCAAAAACACAGCGGATCAAATCAGTTGGCAATGTGGAATGGACACACTAACCATTTTGGTAGGGTTCAAGGGCTTTCTGAAACCTCCGCCGTATTTAGGGTCTCCATTCAACTGAAAAAGTGTCAGATCTTCCCGTATTCGGGAACTCTGCTACCAAAACGATCCTCATGAGCAGGTTGGAGCGAACTTCAAAGGCACCTGGTCTCTGTGATACCAGAATAAAGTCTCCGGTCAGACTTCGTAGCCGAAACTTAGTAAGTGGAACTTCCATACTATTCTAGACTGGTGATTAGGGGTTAGACCCCACACTCTTAGAAAAACCAACCCTAATTGTTAGCTGAACGCATTCGCCGCCTAAATAATTCACTCGTAAACGACCGTTACTGTTCGGCATTCTGACCAGTGGAGATCACACCACTAACATCTAAAAGTCCATCTGTCCTGCTAATCCCCATACCACTCATAATCCTAATGTCCGAGTACATCGGGTATTCTGCAATTTCATGCTCCTAATCCACGACCCGTGGCCTATATAAACACCCGGACCTATCAGATAGGTGCCTTTGAAACAAAACATAGATAGAATTTGAAGTCTAGGTTATCTTCAACAAACCTAATGCCCCGGATGTACTCGTAAGATACTCGACATTTAGGACTGTTGTTTTTCCAACGGTCTTGATCCCCAGTACTTAGCATATTAGAACAAAACTATTTCACATGTATTCCTTATATAAATTTTAATATAGTAAGACAAATCGTAAGAGCAAAGCACAGAGCTATGTGACTAGAGCAGACAGTAAAAAGAGAGAGAAAGTGCGTGAGAGGGAGAGAAAAAGAGATACATAAGATCAAAATGAACTCAATAGAATTGCAAACTAACGAGAGATGAAGAGATAGAGGTATACACATCTTCAAACGATACACTCAAAACGAAATTTCACTCGGACTCGGGAATTTAAACTGCTCGCGCAGTATTTGATAAAAAGATTTTGGTTAGGGCGAAAACTTGACACATACAGACGGCACGTACAAACACCTCCAGATCAAAGAGATACTAGATAATCTCCACATCTTTTATGAATCAATTCAACACATTTTAGTTAATATTTTGGCTAGACTTATACCAAAAGATCTCAATGCGCCGCCACATTCTACCATGATTGTGACCGATTTTTTGATCAGGAACGAAACTAGAGTCATTTTTCAAGCACTTTTTTAGACAGATTTTAGACAGATGCTAATGAAATGTTAATATCTCTTTTACCTGAAAGCAGATTAATGTGCCTGGAATTTTACAGGTTTCCTCTTTTTCTTTTCTTCTTCGATATTCCCACTCGAGTTTCATCTAATAATATCAGATAATATTTTTTTATTTTCACCTCTATAATATTTGTACCTTCCTTTGCATAAAACCTGCTCATATTTCAAGCTGTGCATATTCCTGGTTCGTAGTCTTTAATCAGCAACAATGACCTTAAATAATAACAGACCGTTATTTATTCTTTTGTACAACCACGCCTAGCTTACAAGATGCCTAACCTTGCATGTTGTTAATGTGTCACAATTAGGAGCAGAGCATTTGGTTACTCATAAAATTGATTGGTTGCCATTAGGTCGCCATGTGCTTTCCATTTCCAAGCACGTAATTAGATATAAGCTGCTCTTGCCAGTAGTGAAGTTAGCTGCTGTCAATCCATCTTAGTGCCGTGTTGCATTTTTCGAGGCTAACTTATGGCATAACAATTTGTTTCTTTGTAATGCTGTGAGCTGTTAAGGGCCAAGGCTACATAAAACCGGGTTAAAGTTACAAGGAAGTCACGTAGAAGAAAGAGCAGATTGAAAAAGTGGAGAAAATTGAGAAAAAATAATTATGAATAGACGGTTTTGGGGCAAAAGAAGTGTAAACTAGGAACGTCAATACAAAAGTTGAGAAAACAAATAAGAAAGCACACTTTTCGACTAGAACCAACACTCTAATTATATAAACAATTTTAGGTAGTCATAATGTCTAGTCATACATGTCTGACAGTTCTATTCTCAATTTGTTTCACAATCTCCACATATTAAAATTATTAATTCTTCGAACCTCTTTAATTTTGGCTAAGGTTTGTTTCTCAGAGAGCTTCAAAGCATCTTCTTCAAGAGTGTGTCGGTTAAAAAATTTTGTTCCCAACAGCAAAGCTAGTATTGAAATGATTCTCAATTATTGTGGCTACAACTTTCAGGAGTAAGAGACAAATTTAGAATTCTTCAATATTTAATAGCTGTCATCGTAGATTTTCGGGTCGTGACATTTACTTTGAGCGAAGCTCAAATCTCAGTCTGAGCGGAAGGCGTTGTTTGATTTTGGCGAGATCATCGAGTTATGTGAAATGAGACGGTCATAGGCAACGACCAAGCGAGGTCTAGGCATTATAAAAAATAGAAAGAGCAAGACGGTGATAGAGACGAAGAGAATTAAATAGTTTAGAAGCTCTTACAGCTTTGCATATCGGCGTCATCGAGAGCTTTTGAGTTATTGTGCTTACTGAGTGCGAGGCTTGGAGCTTATTAAGCACGTCTATGGTTACCGTTTTAAGGCTTGGAGCTTATTAAGCACGTCTATGGTTACCGTTTTATGTTCCTCGGTTTCACGATAAAAATAAATTTTTTGTAAATTTTTGTTGACCAAAAATTGTCTGAGCAGCCTTTATCTCGAAATTCACTACCGTTTGGTGTAATGAGATAGGTAAAGGCAACGACTATGTGAAGTATATAGTACGATATAGAGCTAGAAGGAGTGAGAAAATCAAGAGAAGCGGATCTAGAACAAAAGGAAGAAAGATTAAAGGTACAGAAGTACATTGCACTCTGTATCTCCTCGTCATTGAGAGAATAGGTGAGGCATACGGTCTATTATCCTACAGCTTTGCATATGTCTAGCCTTAGGTGGCAATTTACAGAATTCTGCAAATACATTTTCTGTCCACCATCAGCCAAAATTATGATGAACAAGACACGTTGGGTATAAAAAAAGGCAACGAATACAAACACGAACATTAAATGCCTTAATAACAGCAAACAGACTTGTCTTCTGTGAAGATTGACCGCTGATCACTTTTGTCCTCCTTGCGGTGACATGAAGATGACTGTTGGCTGCTGTTGTAAGTGGTTACATGAATTCTGCGAGTAACAAGTTGCAATTAGTCCTTGGTCAGCTGGTAAACTTGTGACAAAACAGAATTAATGGATAACTAGCTGCCATCGTAAAAAAAAAAAAAATGAGCAGAAGGCAAAGCTGATGGAAAGAGAAATTAATAAAAGGAAAACATGAACAAAAGTGAAGTAATGTAACAAAAAAAAAAAAAAAAAAAAAAATTGTTTGTGCAAGAATTTAGTGGCATAAAAACTTGGTGGCAACGATGTTAATGGCTCGCCTTCGACACCGTACACAACAGACTAATCATTTACATACTAACTTATTTGTTTACATTGATAACGCTGAACAATAAAAACAAACACAAACTACGCAACATGTTTATGTGTTATTGTTATTGCTATCATAATAACATTTGTGGTGTCCATGACGCTGCGAGTGCGGTTGCGCTGCTCGGTTGGCTGGCTGGTTGTCGCTTTGATTAATGATCAAATTAAACATCTGCTGACGGCCGCTAATGAGAACAGCGGCAACATGAGTAGCGTGAAGGGAAAAAAGTTGTGGTAGAAGCAAAAAACAACAAAAACAATAGAAACGAATTAGCAAAGCAATAACAAATGTTGTGTAGAAACCCCTTCGTTGGCCAGCTGACAGTAGTGACATAACGAATGGGGTGCGATTGACTTAATGGCCATGCAGCTGGACAACTCAAGAGCTGCTGAATTGACATAAATACATATACACATGTATGTGCTTTAAGCTAGAGACAGATGGTAGTAATGACGTTGGATAATAATACTTTTTGTAATTTGTGTACGCACATTGTCTAAAAATAGCACTGCATTAAGGTAGTAAACCATATCATCATCGTAATTCACCTTTTTGAAAGCTCAGGTGTCATCAAGCCTTTGTAGTCTCTTTTGTAATCATTATTGAGCTATTTTTGTTTACCAGAGCTGCATGTGCCTTTTATGTGATTAATTAAAATGAAGTACGGTATATTTTTATTTATGCTCAGAGAGTAGACTACATTGCAACTATGTCTTCATCTACAAATTTTTGTACGGCCTATGGATTCTTCAACATCACCAAAAATATTAATGTTCGAGGAAGTCACTTCTGTGAACAGTCAAAGCCCTTTGAACACTTTGTAATACATATGGGCCATTCCATCAATTGGCGACATAGTTTTGTACCCGTGGTTCTCCGATTTTGACCAAACTTTAGAATATCATAATATAGACCAATAGAAGAATATCTGTTAACTTTTTAGTGGTCAAAGTTGCTGCGTTGTTTTTTGACGGGCACTTTAAATTGAGATCAAACAAAAAATGACTTTTTCTTTTACTTTTTAACGACCTCAAAATTGAGTGAAAAAAATTTTTAAGTTATCCAATTTTATCAAAAAATTATAATATAATAAAAAATATAAAAATACTTTCAAAATCCAAAAAAATTTTCAAAGTCCAAAAAAAAAACATTTTTTTTCCAAAAACCTGGTTTTTTGTGCTTTTCCCCCCAACTATTTTTCAAAATTGACCTTTCCATTCGATTCCTCGTTAAATTTCACATCAGAATCAGTGTTCAAAAATATGGGACTCTAATCCCATGAAAAGTCTATATATTCATCTATTTATCGATCAAATAAACAATCTTACACTCAAACATTGAATAATTTTTCTCTCAATCAATCAATCAATGATATTATCTTTCACCAATCAATCACTTTATATATTCTGTTCCATTTGTCTAAATAAATATCTATCTATTTAACGATCAAACAAACAATCTAACACTCAAGCATTGAATAATTTTTCTCTCAATCAATCAATCAATCACATTATCTATTCTATCTGTTTATCTATCTTTTTATTGCTAGTCAATCAAGAATTTATGAATCCTTAAATGTATCTAGCTATATCTGTCAACTAAGAAATTAATTATTTATCCATATTTTATTCGATCAATCACTTAATCAATCAGGAACTAATGCAACACTCAACTAATGTAATAATCAATCAATGAATCAGCCAAACTATTAAACAATCAATCATTGTATAAAAGTATCTTTCCTATCTAACTATATGTTGATCAATCAAGCAGTCTATCAATCAATCACTTGATCAACACTCAATCAATCAGTTAATTAAAATATCCATCCTATCTGTTTATCCATTTATATTTTTATTAATCATTCAACCAGTAAAACTATCACTCCTATATGTCTATTCAATTATCCTTTTCTCGATCAATCAAAAAATTAGCTGATCAATCATTCAATAAAGCTATTTATCCTATCTACCAAACAATTAGTTGATTACCTCTCAATAAATCAATTATTCAGTCAATTTATAAGTCAATAAATCGTTCAATAAAACTATCTATCCTATCTGTTTGTCTCTTTATCTATTTATTGCTTAATCAATGATCACTCTATCTATTAATCTATCAATCAATCAATATAATATATATCTTATTCGTCTATATATTTATTATTCAACTCTCAATCTCATTTCTATCTGTCAAATTGTTCAATCAATCGTTTAATCCTACCTTTCTATTTATATATCGAACAATGAAACTATCTATCAATATATGTATCAGTCAATCTATTAATCAGTGCATTTATCTATTTTCTTATCGAACAATTACACAATCAATCAATAAACCAATCACTAAACCTATTAATATAAGAAAGTTCTGCCCTACCAGTCTATATATCTTCATATTTGTAGATCAATCTAACAAGCAATCAATTAATCATTCAATCAGCACTGAATCAGTGAATTAATCAAACTATTTATTTTATATAAATGGCTATATTTTTGTTAATTAATTAATCAATCAGAACGCAATCGATCAATCAACATTCAATCAATAAACACTCAATTAAACTATCAATCTATATATGATCTATCTATATATTGATCCATCAATATATAAATCTATCTATGAATCTAAAATTCCGTAAATGTGCCTAGTTATCTACTCTATTAATTCTTTGACTGAAGAATTTTTTTTACAAATTTTTTCACAAAAATACTTTTGAAAATTTGCTTAAAAATTGAGTTTATGGTTTCCTTTTGTTAGAGGCTTCATTTCAGATGTTATAGAAACAGGCTTTTGGTATTTTGAACTACTTGAGCTATATGTTCGCTGCTGCGTATACGTAACTTCCAAAATAGTACAAACTTTTCTTGACTGTTTGGTAGGCACAACAACAGGGAACCTCAGAAGTATAATAAATACATTTTCCATGTGAATATATATATGTGTATGTATATTTATATAAATATTAATATACATGTATACATATATAAGTATGTGCGATACACCACAATATTTTTATTAAACTAACCCTTATCCTTAAAGAAACTTATGCGAAATTTCTCTCAAAGGAAACATTTTCAAAAAAGTAACTGTTTCTCATTTTTCTCAGTGTATAGTAAACCAATCAATTCTCCTTTGACATTTTATTACATTTGGCATAAAAATTAGCCTGTGCGGTTATCGCCATAATCTTTTAGCACATTTGGCCTTCTTCAACGCTGTCAATAACGCGCACAAAAAAAAACAAAAAACGCAATAATATATACATAAGTACGTATGTACATACACACACATAGATATGTATGTCAAGATAACTGTTGTTCTAGCATTTATCCATGAGTATAATACTGGAATTTATAATTCTACTGCCAGCTTGCTTGCCAAGTGGGTGGTAAACGTGCGATTGGCTGAGTGGCGAGTGTATGTGCGTGTGTATGTAAGTGTGACTTGTGACTGATAGGTAAATAAATGAGCTAATTTGACTGCAATTTTAAATGCAAACCACAACTAGTACATATAATCTGCCGATAACAGTGGCAAACAAATTGAGTGATAAATGCAAATAATTATATATTATATATGTAAATACATATGTATATGTATATTTTATTCTATATGTGGTGCATATAATAAGTAATAAATCGAAATACATAAAAAGTAGAGATTAAAATGTGTGAAAATGAAAGCTTTGGAGAAAAAAGTGGGGGATTTTTGTCTACTGTTTTTTATATATACATATGTATGTGTATATGTACATACATTAGGGTGGCTTAATTTTTTATTTTAAATTCTTTGTTTTCAAATTTTAGCATATGAGAGGCTTTTTTGATTTAAAAAAATTTCACCAAATATGTTTGAGTTGAAAAAAGCATATAAATTTTTTCGAAGCACCCTAATACAGATATGTACATATGTATTTATAAATTTAAAATGAATAATAAATACAAAATAAAAATTGGATTCCAATAAAAGGCATTGTAGTAAAAACAAATTAAATTTGATTTTCATTAGGGTAGTTCGAAAACTTGGTTGAGTATTTTTCGTTTTTTTTTTGTAAATCTTGCCATCTCAAATGTTTCTATTTGATGTTGATATAGTCTTTATCAGACATATTCGAACAAAACTTAAATTATTTTGAAGCACCCTAATACACACATTTACAAATACAAAATATATAATCAATCCCAATACATACAAAATAGGGCTTAGATTTCAATAAAAAGTATTTTAGAAAAAAAATTGAATCTGATCTACATTATGGTGCTTTGAAAATTTTTCGAAAATTTTCTTTAACTTTTTCCATCTCACATGTGTCTATATGATGTTTAAAAAATCTTCGCCAAACATATTTGATTTGAAACCAAAAATTTTAATTTTTTTTAGCACCCTAATATAGGTAGAAATTTGTGTTTACATAGATATCTTTATATAAAAAAAGCACATGCCACGTTGTTCGTCCGCGATGGACTCCTAAACTGCTAAATCGATTTTAGTAAAATTGAGCACACTGTGTCCAGTTAGAACCAAAGAGAAGATAGGACAGTAAAAACATTTCGTAAATAAAAAATACAATGAAAGCTCTAATAAATGGACTCTCTTTTAAGCGGACATCTCCATTAACCATGCACATTGTTAATATTTATTAAGTACAATCTATTAAGCGGACAGCTCTATTAACTGGACAGAAAGGCTGGTGACCAGACATTGAGAAATCAGCCTTAAATTCGTTATTTTTTCCAATGAAATTTATTTGGATTATTAAACCTCAAGTACAATCCCTTGGATTCTTATACCGACAAAAACGTTTTCATCTTTAGTAGTAACTAGAATTTTCACTGTATTGACTAGTTTATTATATGAATAATAGTATAAAATGTATACTACAGCAACGCGTTGCCAGATCCCCTAGTAGATGTATATAGATAGAAGTGCATATTTCTGTTTCTCCGCCAAATAAATCGCCAAAATGGCAAACAAAACGCAATCGTTTTCAAATAAATCACTATTGTACGACAATTTTTTGCATACATTTGTTGCTTTCCTTCCCGATCTCTCGTTCTTTTTGTATGAATCACCACTTATGTATTTTTCGTTTGTTGTTAAGTGTTTATTACTCGTCTAGCTGGGATTATGCTTGAAGTATGAGCGATTATTTGCGCATTTATACTAATTGAAGTACGCTTATAGATTACAAACAGCGCTTCTTTGGCGAATTGCTTTCCCTACACTTGGGCGACTGGCATTTATTTCTTTTTTAACTCCTGAATGCGTTATTAATGAGACCCGCGTACTTTGCATTGTGTGATGAATGCGTAAAACCCGCTTCCTTGGCAGAGAGAAATGGACAGTCGCATTCGGTTGTTAATGAAATGGAAAGCGTGTAATTAATATGTGTTTAATTTACTGTGTGATAAGAAAGAGATAAGAAAGATATTGGGAGCTTTCGTGAGAGTTGTGCTGCAGCTTACTTTTATTTGAAGAATGCTTTGTGTCAAGTATTGCTTACTACTTGTGTGATATGATAAAGGAACTCATGAAATGGCAATTATTTGTAAAAATCGATCGGGGTAGGGAAAAAGATATGGGTTCATTGGAGCAACAGTTATAAAGGAAATGAATTTGTGAGCAATAATGGTAAGGTAGCCGATAGGATACTCTATGCAGTTTAATAATGCAATTATTTTCGAAAAACTTTGAGACCTCTTTTCCCATAGAGGACCTCCAGAAGGGCCTCCGGAAAAAATTGTCTGAGATTAGGAAGATTTGTCTGCTTAAAGTTATTTCAAAACGGAAAAACAAAAATATATTTAATTATAATAAATTAAAATAAATAACGCTGAAAGAACCAGTCAAAATTTTAATATTTGACCAAAAGGCTGCTTAAAAAAAGTTTCCTAGGCTCAGATTTATCCTTAAAAGGGACATAAAAATCGACACAACTCATATCAAAAAGTTTTTACTGGAGCTTAAACTTTTTGGATAATATTTTCAAATATACATATGTACATTCGATTGGGTATTTGGTGCAGAACGACTTGCGGACCTTACGTCCTTTCAACTCTTGTTAACTTTAGCTTATGAGCAGGATTCCTTGTATAGGATTTTGGTAGAACACTGGGGTAGTCATTGCGGCACTCTGATATCTGAGTATGATGGGATGACATTTATTAGAAATGGCTGACGGGCTAATGTTGCAACCGTCTGTCCCCTAAAAACCCTGGCAGGCCTCAGTCCGCCCCCTTCAGTTGACGTGATAGATATAAGCTTAGACGACTCTTTCTTTGCTCTGGTCGGCTCTGAACATATAGCCTCATAAAGGCGTGCGCCTTCGCCTTGGCCTTGTTACTGAGACAACCGTGAGACCATCAAAGGCGACTGTCTTTCCGGAGACGGATAGCGACTCTGACCATATTTGCATGGACAATAATAATGAAATAAACGTTGACGGAAAGATGATGAAGGGAGCGTTCCGTAAGGTCCACTTCAACCATGGAACTTAACGCCATCTTTCACATATTGTCCGTAAACATCGTCCGAAGGTGTATGGCTGCGAAAGTTGTTATCAAACTCAGAGAGTCTGGGTTCCGAAAAGAACACGTGTCTGAACACACGGAAATTCCCACTCACTTTGACTTCATATCAGATTACTTGGATCATGGAGTTGCCACACCGAGCTTTGGCGACTTCTTCTCGGACTATATACCGGAGAGGGAGTTGTGAGTGGAAAAAGCCGTTGGAGAAGCAGTGTAGGGAGCTTCTTTATGGATGGGTTAAAGCTTTGGGGAAGGTTGTTGGAGGAGTTTACTGCCAGAAGCTCTCTATCTACTTCAGCTTCAGACTTTCTGTCAATTGCAGTGTCTTCCAGGCCGTAGTTGCAACCATTTATGTAAGGAGTGCCACAGACTTCGGAGAGGTGACCATTCCCTCAGATAGCAGGGCAGTGATACTAGTGTTACTCATTAACAATGCGTTCAGGGTTGGTCAGAGAGGGCTACGAATATCATCAAGTATCTTTGTGATAAGACTGGTATGGGTGCCAGGCCACAGCTAAATCGCAGAAAAGTGAAGAGCTGATGAGCTAGCAAGAAAAGGCACTCTAAGAGCGCTATCGGTAGCATGGGGAGAGTCTGTACTCCCGTATCCTCTTGAGTTCTACTGGTAAATAGCTGGGATTCGCCATCGCTGGGCCACCAAGAGTGACCGCAAGAGATCCGGTGATCTCTTGTATCTCAGTAAGGGTGGTCTTTCCCTAGTTTTTGAGCTTGAAGTTCGAACACAAAAGTTTTTTCCCTTCTATGGCTTCACAAAGTACTACATCACGAAGTCCAAATTTCCCATAAGTTCAAAAGAGATTCCGTGATATTTTTATTGCAACTCAAAGCACATTAGTTTAAACAGTGCTCCTAAATGGTTTCTCATGTCTTCAAACCAACATGTTTCAGAACATATAGAATCCCTTACAAATATGTCAAAACAAATTCAAAGAACAGCAGTGAAATTATTTGTCTACCATAATCTTATTAATCTTCCCTTCCAAAGCATATTCAAGTAGCTGAGCGTCTTAAATTTTTTCAGCTCTTTTTTATGCAGACTTAAATGCAGCTTTGGACCCCTACTAAGATTGCGCCGCGCACCAAAGTACCAAGCTCAATGCACTCACGCACGTAAACCCTATTACTTGTCCCAATATCCCTAAATTCCTTATTGAAATTTATTGCGCAAAAACGCGTATAAAGCAAGTGGATTGACAGGAAATGAGGAAAGTATTATAAATAAAAAATGAAAAGCGAGAAAAATGTAGAGCACGAAGCAAAGCGCGTTTGCTGAATGCAACTAAACCTGTGGAGCAAAGTTTTAAGTGGGAAAAGTTAGATACAACCACTTATACATATATATTATATATTTACTTATATATATAATATATATAAGTATTATAAGAAGTGAGTAGTACACAACCGAAACATGGTGACAATAACCAGTGGGTTGAGAGTAAGTGTCTTAAAACTTATTTTGAGCGCAAGAGGGGGAAAATGATGTTTTTGCTCCAAAAATTTCATAAATTCAACTATATATGATTGGACAATAGACAGCCAGTAGGACAACCAGCACAGTGGGGAATAAAAAAAGTTAAGAGGAAACGAACAATAGTAGTTGAAAGTAGCTAGTAAAAAAATCCTGCAAACTCACTGCTTTCGCTTGTTGGCTGGTTGAATAAAGGGAGTTACAGCTTAGAAGGTATTTGAAGCCATGAATTGGAGCTTTGGAATACTAATCGCTTCATACTTACATGATTTGCTATTTTTAATTTATGAATGTAGGAATTTATATGTGAAATTCACATGGGTGTGAATGTATTCATACCGATAATATTAGCGTACTACTCGTATGTACTAAAGGAAACTCTTTAAAATTTGTCTGCATTCATGATAAGAAATTTATTTCGTAGCTGTTGAAAAGTTTTTTTGACAGTCTTTATCTGTCTAGGGATGAAAATTTGGTACCATACTCTTCTTAGAAACAGCTGCATATACGTATATTAATATTGGATATAAATTTTTTGTTAGTTAGAGCCGATAATCCTTATCCTTTAAGTAGGACCTTAGTTTTTCAGATACGAAATGGGCTTGTTATGGTTTAGAAAACAGATTCTAAGAATATAGAGTTTGGAATTTTATTACCGTCTGGTTTCACGTAATTGGTTGACCTTGTTTTTGAAATAAAAACATATTTTTCGCATACCTCGTCGAATTTTATTTTAAAGTTTGCCATTTCCTATGGTTATTGAAACATTTGCCATAATAACCTATCTAAGGACAGAGTAATTTTGTGGAAAGTGTAGACGAAGGCTAAGGAAGGAATCTTAGGAGATCTTTAACGCCACAAAGATCAAAGAAATTAATTTTGGTATGAAGGTGTTGTAAGATAGGCTTCGGCATTAGGAATGCCAAAAAGGTAGCAAGACTCAAAACTGATCGGTGCTTGGGAAGTTAAGCGCTAAGAACAACAATAAAAATTCCAAAGAATCATTAAAGTCAAGTTCTGAGAGATCTCTTTATAATCTCTGGATCTAAGCGGTAATCGAACGTTTGAAGGAACTTGAGGAACGAGGCTGCCGGGTGATTTACTGCGCATACGATATAGCTAATTTGGTAAAAGGAAAATTCCTGAACACGGTTTACAACCTAATCACAGATTTTCTAAATGTTGTTGTAAGTGGGCGGATACAAATTTATTAACCATAAATGCAAATAAAACTGAGGTAGTTTTATTTATTAGGACGTCGAAAATCCCTGATGTTACCCTCACCTCATTGGGAAGCTCTACTCTTCAAAACGTGGATAAGGTGAAAGAGGCTAATCCTTGATAGGAAGCTCTCGTGGAAGCCAAACATCAAGAAGAGAGTTAGGAAGGCATCGGTCGCCTAACACTGATGTAGAGGACCAATCGGTAAGAGATGATGCCTCTTAATAAAACTGGTGTTCTGGTTCTATGAAACTATAGTGAAGCCAGTAATATTCTATGAGATCGCTGGCTGTATATATAAGATGACCCGGGGAAGAACAAACTGAAATTTGCCGCTGCTTTGATTGCATTTCTTCCAATCTAGATCATTGCACCACAGAACCTTTATCTGATGGTTCCCTCTCAGCTCACACAACCGCGAAGGAATTGTGGCCTGGAAAAGTCATTGAAGAAGAAATTCAGTGAGCTTTTTCACGAAGAGTTCGAAGTTAAGAAGGTCGTCCATCAACTCCATTTTCAGACTAACGCCTTAGAAGCGGTAGATGTATTGCTCCGAAGTGCAGCTTCATTTGTTTAGAAGCTAGTAGGTTTTCCAATGCCTTCTTGAGTACTGGAGTTGCAGCTTTGGAGTTTCAGTGAGCTCAGCCATAGGTGATGTACTAGAACTTGTGCGACTGCGAGATCCTTCTGACCCAGAGTGAACCGTAAGTGGTCTTCCCAATTACAGACTTTTAGCAAAGTTAACTTCGCAAGAATTTAAGGCGTTCCGACTGGACACTGCGCAATAGGTTCACATGCGATGCGGCTAATATTCTCTCGGACGCTCTTTGCCAAAGCTGTATGAAGGAAGGCGAAGTGTAATCGTCTTGATATTTCCTTCTTTATCGCCTGCTTTTAACCAATCTGAAATTGAAATACCTCGGTGGACAAGTCTTTGGCGAGCTTAGAGAAATTACTCGGATTGTTATTAGCCGCCTTAATAAATTTGTGATGGGTGTAAAACGCTTCGACGACCTATTAAGATCTGGTCATTCACTTATAGGAGTTTATGGTAAAAAACGAATATGTGCCCAAATGAGATTCACCGATTTTGGGTCAACCTGTAGAATTGTTTTAGATAACTAAAAATTTTTGCAAAACAAAATTTTTCGAATTTTATTTAAATTGAACAATAATTAATGGGCACTGAACAGAGCAGAAAATAACTGCAATGAGTAGTAGTTTCTAGGAGATATATATGGTATATATATTATATTAAACAAGTGCTTTCTTTGTGTTTGTAACCAATTTTCCATTTCCAATACGGAAATTTGTTTAAGTCCTCATCGAATATATTCTCGCTCAGTTCGATGCGTCGATTATTTTGCTATCCAACGATTTTCTGTTTGTCCTTTCCACAAACCAGTCAAGCGCGATTTGATTTATTTTAACATAAATGCGCAAATCAAGCGTTGGACTGAATATATTACATATAAGCATGTAAAGGGTGCTTTTTTTTTAGCATTATAGGGTTTCGGAAAAATAAAAATAAGTATAAGAACACAGCTTATGTATCTTATGAAGGCTGTAATTTTGAACACTTTCTTTGCATAGGTACTCTAATGGAATCAGAAAATATGATAAAGCTGTCAAATTGAGTGGCTTAACATTCGATTTAATTAGATCACCAGAACTTTGTACCAATAAATGAAAAATTTGGGAACTTGTTTCCTGTTTTAATAACAGACTCATTTGCTTAGATTTTTGGCATTGACTTTGGAAATTAAAAAGACGGAAACCTACTTCCTGTAATCATTGATATATAGCTAAAATATTAATTGTTAAAGACAGTCAGTTTTTCTGAATATAATGACGTCTGGAAAGTATTTGTTTCGTACACCTTGAACATAAATGTCAAAACTGTGACTGTAAATTTGACAGCTGGTGTGACAGCTATCCCTATAGGAAATTATAAACCTCCGAAATTAACACCTTTGATTTGTTTCACAATTCAGCTAGAGAATTTTTTACTTAGATTTTTGACATTGACGCGAGAAGTCCAGTAATCACGAAGCTAAAATAGAAGTTAGTTCATAATGTCTGGAGAGAAGTTTTGTTAAATTCATTGCACATGAATGTCAAATACAAATGCTAACATTGACAACTTTTTTGACAACTATCCATATAGGAAATTCTATGCATTCGAAAGAAAAACCCTTTATACTTAAATTTCAATGTGATTTCGCTATATACTATATATGAATATAGGTATGCATTCATTCACGTGCACTCGCATTTCGGACTTCAACTGCACAGTTGAATAAAGAAAATTCCATTTGCCGAGCAATTTTGTGCTCACTCACTTACTCACTCATTCGCTCGCAAACGCTTTGAGTCAATGCAAAAAATTGGATTACACTTTCCACCATTACAACGGCAACAATTTACTGTTACTGCTGTGCAAAGCGTTTCACTGTTTGTTGGTGTCCGCCGTTGCTGCTGTTGTTGTTGCTGCTGCAACGTAGTGATTTCTCAAATGTTGATTGATGCACTGCCATCAACGGTAGCGAGAAACGAGTTGCCAAACATTACTTTTTACAGCAATTCGATGACATTTTCAAAAGAATTTGTGTAAAACAAAAAAGTATATAAGTACTTCCATACTTATGTAATACATAAAATTCGAAGTATATATAAAATTACTTGGCGAAAACGTCTTTGGCGCTTTGCCAAAACGATAAAAAGGAAAAAATAAAGCCAAAGGTTTGTCAAAAGTGCGAGAAAGCTGCAGGAGCAAGCTAAGAAAAATACGTTTGAGGGAGAAGTGCGCAAAGAGAATGTTAGCGCTTGCATCAGGCAGTTTATCAAGTCAGCTAGTAGTAGTCATCAGAGTGCAATGAGCTGCAAGTTTGTATGATGTGTATAACATTCATGTGTGTGAGTTCACATGCTTGCCGATAAATCGCCAGATTTCCACACAGACACATAATATTTCTGTTTTCAAAAACAAAAACAGAACAGAAAAAACTCTCTTCTACTTCATAAATCCTTGCTCATATACCCGTACATGTGAAATGTTATAACTGACTGCACTAACACCCACAAAAACCCACCCAACTCATCCAATAACCTATGGCTTTCGCTGTTTTGATTCCGAATTCACGTTGCAGCACTCATCATCAGCCATCATTTCGTTTTTATCTGTTTGTTCTGTTTGCATTTTAATCAAAAATCACTTTGAACCATGAGCACCTGTGTGCAATGTGGCAAATTTATGCGCATCACTCTTGTGTGATTGAAATCGATACACAAACTAGCTAGCGCAGAAATAATAGTACATATATATATTGGCGGGGATCAAAAACATATCAAATGATTTTGCTGTGGAATACACGAAATTCATTTTAACGGGTGTAACTACTAGCATAGGTTAATATGAAACTGCTTCATGAAAGTGAGTCAATAAAAGCGTGAGGCTGGAAAATCGCAATTTCGATATTTTTTTGGTTGTTTCAAGTTAAGAAAAAAATTTAATTTTATTTTCCGTAGCTTTCTAAAAAATAACATTCAAGGTAATAAAGCTTTCGCTTTTATTGTTATCAATCAATTTTGGCTTTACAAGTGACTTTTGGAGGTCCTTAGGTTTTAATACACCGAAGAGGTGCTTGTTTTTTTTTTAAGTCCTGTTTACTTTGGAACGCACCTTGTATACATATAAGTGATCAGTTTTCGGATCAGCATATAGCCGATATACGAACTGAACAATCAAATCAAAGCCAAGTTCTTGTATGGAAAACTTTATTATTTGATAAGACATGTTCATGAAGTTTGGTATGGATTATTGCCCAAGCCAACACTAGAAGCTCCACATATGTTTGACAATTGACATTTGCGGGACAAACTGACCGTTCAAAATCAAGTTCTGGAATGGAAATTATCTTACTTTTTAGGGGTACCGTTACTGTTGTTTCTTGGTTTATTAATCATTAGGTGCTAAAGTGTCTGCTGTTCTTAGAAAAAACTTTCAGTTTTATCAGACTTAGACCGCGATACACGAAAAAAATATGACCATTTTGTAAAAAAAGTATATTTCGCGGCATGAAATGAGGAGACAATATCCCTCACGGTTCTTCATGGAATATTTACTTCTTTTTGGCTTACCTTTATTTCTAAGTGCTTTTTTAAAGATATTCATTTTGAAGAAACATATTATATGTCTAAAAGATATTATGTAGTGATTATTCTGTTGATTTCTGCTAATGACCATAACTGACTGATGACAGTGATTCATTCAGACGATAGCTTAAAATTTGTTGGACCTTTTTGTTGTAGGGTCACATCGATACACAACTAAAAAATATGTAGATAACCAAGCATCAAACAAAGCAGCAAAGACAAATTGTAATGCAGCGAAAGTTAGGTAAGAACTGATTGTGTGTTATCGGTATTTTTATATTAGCTTAGAATAAATGGTCGAAGGCAATTCATTCGCTTATTATACTGAAATTTTTAATAAACAAGTGTATACTTAATTTTTATACTCTTGCAACCTGTAACAACTGGTTTGCTACAGAGTATTGCAGTTTTGTTCGCCTATCGGTCTGGCGTATCACCCAAACCTAAGCGAGATATATTACATATATGTATATGTAAAAATGATCAGGATGACGAGAAAAGTTAAAATCCGGGTGACTGTCTGTCTGTCCGTCCTTCTGTGTAAGCTGTAACTTGAGTAAAAATTGAGATATCTTGATGAAAATCTGTATGCGGTTTTCTCATTACAAAAAAAAAAAATTATGAGTTTGTAGATGGGCGTAATCGGACCACTGCCACGCCTACTTAATGGCAACAACCGAAAACCTATAAAGGGCCATAACTAAGGACTTAATTAAGATATAAAACTTTATACTACGCAGGGGATCCCAGTAGCAAGAAATACCAATAGGCGAATACTTTTGAAAAAGTGGGCGCGACCTCGCCTTCTAATAAGTTTAATGTACATATCTCCTAAGCCACTTAAGTTACCACAACCAAATTTTCTGAGTACAAATCTTATAAGATCTTTTTGGTAAAATCGTCCTAAAACCACGCCTACTTCCCATATAACACAATTTTAAATTCCACTTAAATCATTCACTTTCCAGTACACACATCAAGAAGTAATTTATGTAACGGAATAAAACTTAGCCTGAATAATGCTTTACCACTTAATGAAAAAAAACTGTTCAAGCCCTTAGGTACCAAATATTTGAATCCCAGTACTTATGGTTGACTTTTGATCGAAAATATCGCTCAATGTGCAAAATATATAAATGAAATTCAAAGATAAACCTTATATAATATGACAATGGTATGTCTGTATGTGAAATAGTGCATCTGTGTGTCTAAAATAGATTAATTTGAGCGAAAACTTGACCTACCCCCATGTAACTAATATCAGGAATTTCGAACATCTGGCTCACTTTAATCTATATGATTGGGTTTTTAGTATGTGGCATGCTAATAGTATGTGGTATTGTGGAAAATAGATAAAATCGGGTCGATACTACCCCTACTCCTATATACAACTTACATGTATGGGGTACTCACAACGTGTCATAAAGCATCGTAAAATCATAAAATCATAAATTTTTATACTAGTTTAAAAAACTTGTTGTTGGATTGCATACTAAAATAAGTTTATGCAAATACAACTCTGAACGCTATGTTTTCGGATCGTTATAACTTATAACTTTATGAGAGTATGTGAAACCCCTGTTAATAATTTTCGTTTTTCTAACAAACTTTATGTGTCTCTCAGTATATGAGTTATATGAAGCATATGTATGTACAAATATGTATATAAAATTGCTTGGATTTCGATCCTCTGCTTGATATTTTACTCCTTAAAATATTTCCCTGCTTTGATTCCTGCAAGTTGCAAGAGTATAAAATGTTTGGTTCCATCCGAACTTAGCACTTCCTTACTTGTTTAATATGAAAACCTTAAAGTTTATAAACACGTAGTAGAAGTAACCAAATTTACGCTCTCTAAAAAATTTCTGTCATAATAACATCTGCAATACATATGTTAACGTAACTTAAGTCGCCTTATGTCATAGTACAGCTTATCAGCTTTGTACACTATGTAAACTTCATTTCAATTATAGACTGCAATTTCTAAAGTATTGTCCAATGTAAGAGACAATATCTACTCTCAACCGACTAACCTCAAAATAACCCAAATTAGCCTTAATAACTTAATAGTTAGTTTTAATTTCAACCTGCCGGTAAGCCTCTTTGAGTATTTCTAAAACCAGCTACTTGTCCTAATATATATCCAAATGTTTGTATTTCTCTTTAATTTGGTTGATAATTATTTTATTACAAATGATAAAGATAAATTTATCTCACATCAGTTGCGCTCTATTATCTAATCAATTATCAAACAGCGCAAAGCCGCTAGAGTTTCCAGTTATGTTTACGTGACTGTTCTCATTAACGAAACTCAAAAAATATTTACAAATCGTGGCAAGACTTTGTATTTTAATTGGTTGTTGTTTTTGGTAATTTTTGAAAGGTAAAAAAAAGAACAGAATAATAACAACAAAAATCCCTTTGCAAAAATACTCGTAGATAATAATTTGTAAAAGTAAAAAAATATAATAATAATAAAAAAGTAGTAGACAAAATTTATAAAATTCATATAAAGAAATTCTTAAAATTATTTTGTTTTTTTGAGAGAATATCGATTTGAGTTCGGTTTGTAAATTGTTTTCTTTGCGTATGACATAAATAAACTTGAGAAAGTTGCAGTAAAAGAAAATATTAAATTTATTTGTCATATTTCTTAAAATAAATTTTTGAAGGAAATATTTTGGATGTCTTCGTTCTTAAATATTTTATAACTCGTAAATTTGTATGGCAATATTTTGTTGTTTTAATAAAAAATTAAAAATAAAAATAGTTTTTTTTTAATACCCACCTCTTGGTTCAATTCAAAGGTGGTTCGTTGGACCTATATTTCATTTTTAAGTTTTCGGTTATTTACATTTTTTAAATAAGTTGTGTTTTTGTTTTTTTTATTTCACATTAATTTTTTTTATTTTAATTCTTTATAATTCAAATATTTTGGCAAATAATGAGAAATGTTGTGGTAAATAATTACCAAAAACTTTTTAGTATTATTCCAACTCCTCGAATACTTTAAATACATTTAAAATTATTTTTGAGTGATATTTAATTATGATTGCACTAATCGCCATTTTTTCATTTTCACTTACATTTTTCAAAATTTCACTTTCGAAAGCAACTTCACACACAAATCCTCGAAAGCAACACACTCACTAGAACGTATGCTAGCACACCACTTGTTGTGCGCTATCGGTTACCTTTGGAGTTTGTTTTGCTTTCACACTTGACTGTTTACAATTTTTCTGAAACGAAAGTAATTTGGACACTTTCACACGCACCGACGTCCTTTTGCCGACTACGCATCTTGCAGCCGGCAAATTGGCCAAATTGCTGTCACGCAACACCCAACTGTCTACCGGCAACGAGCCGGACAGTCGGCCGAGCTAAAGCAACAGCAACACGAATTGCTTTAACAGCATATGGGGTCATAACAGTTTGCTGCACATGGTTGCATTGCAAGAGCAGCGCCTGTTAATGGCTTTCCAATGCGGGCCACCGGTGGGAGTTGGTGGTGTCAGTAGCACTTCCAAGTTTCCATTGAGTGACATTGCTGTTCTTAACAGTCTTTGTCTATGTAATATTGGCATTAACAGCGAGTTCATTGCACTGGAATATTGGTATTGGGTTTGAGGAGCTTTTCAGCGTTGAATGAATTAAAGGAGCTTTATGTTGAGCTTTACGGCTGCAAAAGGAAGTTGGTGGACTTTGGTGACTGCGTAGAATGCCCTACAAATAACTTCGACTTAAGCATGTCAATGAGTATATGTGTGAATATTTAGTTGTCCCTAAAAACATATCTATCGTTGACCTTACTGATTTCTGCGAATCAATTTCAAAACGAAAATTCAAATTTTTTTGCAAGTTTGCTCGTTTAATACAAGTATCTCTTTACCATAGAAATTTTATTCTTTATTGGCGTAGACACTGCGGTTATAGCCAAATATGTTTGGCTCCAATTAGATATTCCAAGTGTAGCCAGGTCTTTCTCCACCTGGTCAACGAAGTGGAGGTCTTCCTCTTCCTCTGCTTTCCCGGCGGGTACTGCGTCGAATACTTTCAGAGCTGGAGTGTTTTCGTCCATTCGGACAACATGACCTAGCTCACGTAGCCGCTGTCTCCTAATTTGCTTAACTAATTTGCTAACTATCTTATATATCTCATACAACTTATCATTCCATCGACTGCAGTGTTCGCCGTGGGCAATGCCCAAAGAACCATAAATTTTCCGCAGAACCTTTCTCTCGAAAACTCGTAGCGCCGACTCATCAGATGTTGTCATCGTTCATGCGGTGGCGCCATCTTGTTGAAACCATGTATCACTAAGATCACGAGTTTATATTTCAGGAATCAAATAATCGGTTATGATCGTCTCAAATGCGACATCGCTGAACAAAATGTGGCTCGAAAACGTCGCATCTTCTTTGAACTTTCCAAAAGCCCATAGAGCGAGTCGTTCCATAAGTCAATCCGAGTTGCTGTAAATGCTGCCGAAACAACTCTCCACGGTCTTCGTGTACATTCGCAGCTATGGCTACTATATTTTCTTCACTGTCTGCTGAATGTTCCTTATTCGGTCAAATAATTATCCAATAAGGAATGCTGGGTCTCAAGATGGGTGATAGTATTGCAAGTATTACTCTTAGTAGGCCGATTATGTTGTCCATAAGTTGAGCGAAGCACATTCTTTATAGTTAGAAGGTGAATTTTCGTAATACGAGTAAAAGGCGTAAGTCTTTCCATGATGAAATACCAAACATTACTGTACAAAAATAGCATAAAAAAGGGTATTGAAGAAAGTACCTCTCCTTCGAACACCCGTTATAATATATCTATTTCGGTTCGAAACTCTGAGTCAGATATTTTCCAGTGCTAATAATATTTGACTATATACAATAATATGCATGTGAATATATCTACGTTTAGCCGCACAAATTGTAAATTTTAACACTTGATCCTTTAGCCGTCTAACCAGCCAACCAGTTCAACCAAAGTTTAGAAACCCCATTGTTCAGTAATAATTTTTGGCTTATAATTACTGCCGCAAATAATCACTAAATGCATATTGCTTATGGGAGTGTGATTCGTAATGTGCAAATAATTGCAAATTCACAGAGCCACCCTCAACACACAAGCACTCATACAAACAAATACAACGCAACACTTCTACAAATCATTATTATTAAATAGATTTAATGAATGAAAAATCTATTTGCGCGTATTAAATGTTAATTAATGGCTGACATTGATGGCTTTTGGTGGGATAAAATCGGTTTTAGTTATGACGTCGGTTTTACCGACAGCTCGATAACCCTCTGCATGTGAGTGTGTGGGTGTTTGCGTTGCGCGATTGTAAACAGTTATTGCGCAACAACATTGTGTGAGCGAATATTATACTTTTAATTGATAGTTGTTGAGCGTTTTAGGCGTAAATAAATGCATAAATTTTGCATAATGAATAAATGGAATAAAATTGTAATGTGAGTGCGAAAGCAATTCGAGCGCTACGGCAGAGCATTAATTTGCTAACCATAAAAGTAAATATGAGTGCGCATACACAAAGGTGTGGCGTTAATTAATTTTGCCATTAGGTTTCGGTTGTAATTGTAAGTAGCTTATATCTAGTAATTTGGCACTTGTATGGTAGTTGAGCACACAGAGGGGATTACCCTCATTAGATATAAATAATTTCGTGATGTGATAACTGTCAAGCAAAAACAACAAATACAAAGCGACAACGATTGCAATTGGAACAATGAAAACATGTTAACTTCGCTGCACCGAAGCTGTGATACACTTGACAGTTGCAGTTTTTATAGAAAAAAGGTTATACTAATATCTTTAAATAAAAACCTTTGCGGATTTATATATAAAATAATAATGAAAATACTAGGAGCTCGTGAAAAGCTAACTGCATGAGACGTTTTCAAAATGGATTAAATTGCAAATGTACTTATCATTATACCCAAAAAAGGACCAAAGAAGCTATAAGACATCGAAATTTGCAGGAGCATTTGCATCGCCAGCGGCACTTTCGGCATTTATTCAGACGGATTCAAAATGGCTAATAGAGTGGAACCCGGAATGCTCTGCTCGAAGAAGCCATCCTTCAAGCTTCCGAAATCCTGCAGTATCTTCCAGGCGGAAGTCTTTACGGTCAGGAAAGCGTCTGAGATCGTAGCCAATCAAGAAGATCAACATATACGTCGATAGCCATGCGGCAAGAATCTTACATCGAGAGAATATTCTTAGAAGCAGGCAGCCAGTAGATATATGGCTGCGGGAAAGCGGCTGCATATGTTGTATATTGGGTTCCAGACTACACAGAGATTCCGGGAAACGAAATAGCTGATAATATTGCCAAAAGTGATATTCGTCCAGCTACCGAACCAGTACACATGAGAATACAGAGGTCACTAAAAACGATATACAATGAAATTTTCGAAAGAGCTGACGGACGCAGAAGGACGATATTTAATGCCTTAAAGATACGCACAATCGCCAAGGTCATCCGCAAGCATCTCAAAGGAAAGCACGCATGCTTTTCTCTCACATGATCTCGAAAGTACAGCAGGACGATTGTTAGTTCAATGAATGACATGCTGGCCGGATGGACTCAAGTAACGACGATACATGCAGGAAGTGCAGGGGACCTGACAGAGATAGTTTCTGTCCACCATTAGTTAGAACTCTTCTTAGATATTTGAGAGTAAAAAAAATTAGATTTCAAGTAATTCTTAAAGCTTGCTAATACTAAAGCTCAAATGAAACTAAACCATTCATTTGTCATTACTAAAGATCAGTAGTTTTATGTATGGCGAGACAGCCTGCCAATATAGCCCAACTCAAGTCTAAAAACTCAACCGGTCTGAATGAAACATCAGAAATTAGATATTCTTGAGATCAATCAACTCAAACTAAATAAACAAGGGAACTCCTATCTCAGCTCGTCATCAGCACAACGCCCACTATGCAAGCACGACCCAGCGATAAATCTCTAAGAAAGGGATTCGAAACGGCTGTGAACGAAGCGGTCGGAGTCTGCTCAAGACAGCACGGTTTTAGACCTAACTGGTTAACTTTAGAAGCTGTCGAAGCCCCATTGAAAGTGTAGAATTTGCACAAAGTAGATGCCACAACTTCAAACCAAGAGTTTTGTTGGCGACCCTAGACGTATGAGACCCCTTCAATAGCATGAGATAGATGGATTTGATGGAAGCTTTAGAATTCCGATTATCTACAACACTGTGATGCCGAGCCAGCTTTGTAATAAAAACTATTCTACTAAAAGGACGACAGATATTGTTTACAACGGGAGAAGCACAGAATATCTATTCTTGGTTCAGAACTGTGGAACATAAGTTATGACGATATCCTAAAATTTGATATTTCAGGCGGATCGCAATTAGTTGGCTATGCGGACGATATTGCCGCACTAATCAAAACCCGAGATATTGAAAACTGCGCCAAGAAAGCTGAATCATGTCACGGTTCGAATGCAAGCTTGGCTTGACTCACAAAATATTTAGCTCGCTTCGAAAAAATATATATAGTTTCTGCTGTTAACAAATAATCGGAGTCAGTATGCAGTAAATATGTGACTGTAACCCTGATTATTTTTTTGCCCGAAAGGCAGCGAAAATCATCTCCTAACTTAGCAGACTAATGACCAATATAGAACGGCTCACCTAACGAAAAAGAAAGCTCCTGCTTTACAGTCGCGGTATATAGCCTAAGATATTTCATAGAAATGCCGACGTATTTTAATTATCACACATTTTCTTCCAATATCCGTAGAAAGTTCGAAAAACTTCTTAAAGTGCGTCACCTTATATATTCATCAGCTTACCGCTAACTTATTAAGCCGATTAATATCAATCGCAGCCACCTTCCTAGGTTCTCCAAAAGTGTGTGTAAAAAGGTATTTCAAAAGCAGTCTGGCAAAAGTCAGGCTATAGAGAAGAAAGTGGCAAGATGATTCCAACTCGCCCTTCTCCATACAGTTTTGACAAAGAGCTTCCGCCAAATTTTTTTATGTGGACTCAAGGAAGGTACCGGCGGTTAATATTTTCTTCTGGAGTAGGTTTTGAAATAACAAATAGAGTTACAGTGTATTCTTCAGCCAGTGAAAAAATCGTATTGCCACTTTTATATATTCCATTGTCCTAGAATTAATTGCAAGTTCATGAAAAGGTAAATATGTGATGTTTAAAGCCCGAAATCGTACTCCGCAATATTCCTAAAGGCGGCACACATTTTTCCAGTAATTTCTAATAATAATATCGCTAATATCTATTTCACTAAAAATGCCAAAAATATATTCTCCAAAAAAAAAAATCTAAAAATAAGCGAAAACTAATTAAATTTGTTTGTGAAACATTTTGGCGGCGCCACCTTGTTCATCAGTCATCAGCGTGGGCCTCACTTGACAAGCGTGTATGCATAGTACATGTATTTAGCAATTGGACAATACATGCCATCAAAGTAACATACACACATACAAATACATTTACATCAAATAATATTTGGTAGAATGCATAATTTTTAAGTCCCTCTAGTTTAAAATGTTTTGTGCACTTTTGTTAACCCACACACTAATGCGATTTGCGGTTTGCGTCGTCCGTTCGTTGTGCATAACTGCATAGCATGGCGTTGGTGAGTGGGTGTGTTTCGCAAAGCGTCGGTGTTAATTAGATATTTAAATATGATGGATATGTGCCGCTGTTGCATGTCTGTGGTGCGTTGTGATGCGTGAAAATCTTTATGTTCTACATTAATTAATGTCTCTTCATATTTTTTGGCTAACTAGACTGACTTTGTGTTGAAATAAATGATTTTTTTTTTATTTTTTTATTTTATTATTTATTAAATATAAATATAAATTTAATTTTACGTGCAACTGTATTAGTTTTTAGTCTCATAACGTGTTCAAAATGTTCAGGTTTGATATTTAAATTCAAATTCTACAAAATTAGCAATTATGAGGTCTGATAAAAGGAAATCCAGAAAATTCTGGCATCCTCGCAAAGCTAATATGGCTGTGTAAAACTGACTAATTGCAATACCAAAAGTTCTGTCAGGATCGGGAAGGACCTCTCCAAGCAGTTCGATATCAAATGAGGTTTTAGACAAGGCGACTTCCCATCGGGCGACTTCTTCAATTCACTCTGAATAAATTAATTCGAGCTATAGATCTAAAAGAGAAGGTACGATCTTCAACAAGAGCGTACAACTGCTGGCATGCGCCCATGAAATCGATATCTTTGGACATAACATCCGCGCCATTAGTGCGTTTCTCCGGAACAAAGAAGCGAAGCAAATGGGTCGGGTAGTGAACAAGGACAAGTCAAAATACCTCCTGTCAGCAAACAAACAGTCTTTGCACTCGCGACTTTGTTCCCACGTGACTGTTTTCGTCGGGCGACCATATTCTATAAAGAATTTGATGCATGTCGGCAATCCATCGGCCGCCACCGCTTTGCTGTGCTTCAAACGGTTAATTGCTCTTTGAACTTTTTCATGGTCGGTCAATGGAAAGTTCACTCCATAGTCATCGATTGTGGAATAGGGTTCACCTTCTTCTGGTGTTATACTTTCACTACCCTTCGGCACGCTGGAATAGTGTTACCTACATATTTTCAGTATGTTCTAGGATTCAATCACTAGATCACCTCTTGGGGTTTTCTAAGAGTATGATTCGGTCTTAAAACCTTCTCTTTGTAGTCGATTCTTTTCGTAGAATTTTCGACCTTTACCCCTATCGTCAAGTTCTTCATGCTCACGTATTTCGGCCTCTCTCGTTTTTTGTCTGTGAATGCGTCTCGCTTCCCTCTTCAGCTTTCGGGATCTATCCCATCCCGCACGAGTTGCGGTCAATTGTAACGTTGAGAGATGGTCAGTCTGTTTTCTGTCTGCTGCGACTCGGCACTCCTCGTCATACCAGCTGTTCTTTTGCTTTTGCCAGTGGTCTCGTTTGCAGCTGAACGTGTGAACTGTGTGAAATGCCGCCTCACAGTTCTCTTATACAGAGCTGCTGATGAGTGCTCTCAAAAATCTGTTTGAGCAGAGAGCCGAACTCGGTTGTCTGTTGTGATTGCAGTTTCTCGACATCGAACTTCCCGTGTGTCACTGTGCTACACAGAGACGGTTTCATATCTTTACTGCAACACGATAGTAGTCCGAGTCAATGCTTGGACCTCGGAGCGTACGTGCCTACCGTCTATCACAACATGATCGATTAGGTTTTTGGCTTTTCGATCCGGAGACAGCCAGGTAGCTTAATGAATTGTACTATGCTGAAATCTAAAACTACAGATAACCATATTTCGGGCCCCGGCGATATCTAGAGTCCAAATTGAGGTATTTAAATATCTTAAAAAGCTAACTTAAATGAATTTATTTGACATTTGCAGTTTATCAGACTTTCTAGACTCTTAAATTATTCAACAACTAAATTTAGTTTCTATGGAGCTTTAAATTGCAGCTTACGAAGACACACACTGGCTTGTGGAGCTGATGATCATGAGTCTATCCGTGATAAAGCAAATTTCTTCGTCGATTTAATTAAGCTAATTATACAACTTAAGTTGCTGTCCTAAATGTATAATATTCAAAAGTACATTTCATTAAAATTCCTTTTTTAAATTGCTACTCAGTTGTGTGACCTTGGTGCTAACCGCGTGACCTTCGCACTGCTTTTGCACTCATTTCAATTAACTGATAGCTGACTAATTAATAAAATCCTATAAGCGATTTGCATATTTGCACACAACTGATAAAATTAAATAATTAATAAATTTCCCATGGCTTTGGATTGCCAGCAACTAATCGCAATGAAAAAAGCGATTACGTCACAGAGCAAATTAATTTATTAGCGATAAGTCACTTTGGTTGCCAAATGATAACGCCATTAATGGATTACCTGACAGTTACGGCACATACCCTCGTATACTGTGTCACATCTAATATGCAACTAACGGAATCGAGGGGCGAATGTCACATTTAGGCGAGTAGTCAAAGTAAATAAATAAGCGATTGCAGAAAGAGCAATAGCAAGACTCGAGTGCAACGCAAAAATAATTAAATTTATTTATTACCAGCCAGCTGGCATGCCGTTGTTGTTGTGGTGTGTCATTACCTGAAAGCACGCAACTTTCACTTTTTAGGCGATTTAGGTTATAAGGATATAAATATACCATATATCCCTCAATATATAGTGTATATTAATGTACCTTTCACAGACAGTAATTTCGCCACAACCGCTAGACTTTGTGCGTTAAATGTTTTCCTAAACAAGCGCAAATTCACTAAAGCGAAAATTGAGTTATTTACCGTTATATTTGTTCCGAACACTTTTTTCCCGGTGGCAAATTGATTTATGAGCGCCAAAAGCATTACAAGCCAACCAGAACCGGCTGCCGGCCGAGGTGACAAGCATTGGCGAGGTGGAACTGAAAAAACTAATGCCACAAAGTACTCATACACACACATATATATATATATATATGTTTGTGGGTGTCTATATATTCAGTGCAGACCGCAACCAAATGATTTGGCTACACGCTGCACCACTTTATTTGCTAACTGGATAGCTTTACTGATCGCCTCGGCGTCAGGATTTTCCGTTAGGTTTTTTGTGTTTGCTTTTGCTTTCCGATTTTTTGTTGCATGTTTTGCTCTTTTATTTGCGCTCTCCAGCCAACAGATACTCAATTAGTATATATTCGTGGTACCTACCCAGCGATATAGGTATGCAGGTGTATGTTTGTGGGCGTTGCAGTTAGACGAAATTGTTGAGTTGGCAAACCTGCAAATGAAATGTAATAAAATTTATTGCTTCGCCGGTGGAATATTTCAACTGAACAACTACCTAACTGCTTGTGAAGGTGTCACTGGTACAAGGGAATTTTGTCTATAGCTTTTTTTCGTGTGAAATCTAATATATTTCTCAACAGGTTTGCTTTAGTTTGTCCTTGAGCTTGGTTAGTAGGTTGCCAAAATTTACTTTTCTAGAGTGAATAAGTCATTGGTATAGCACTAAATTTGTTACTGTATAAATTTGGAGTCTAGGGTAAAGCTGAAATGAGTTTAGAATATTTTTTTTGATAATATGGCCTTAAGGGGGTATTCTACTCTAGAATTTTGAAAAACTCGATTTTTTTCATATATTTAAACTTTAGACTTTCAAAAATATGACCGTGGAAGGATTTTTCAAAATTCGACTTATTTTCGGAGATACAGCCGATTTTGTGAGGTGGCGTCCGTGTTCACTAGAATTGTCCCCTAAACTTTAAACGCGTTTTTCTCGAAACTACTTTTTTTTACACGGTACCGGCATTATCTCAAGTTCTATTATACTCGATTTACTTGAAATTTTGTGTGAACCTTCTTTATATAATCCTTTATCGTTCCTATCAGCATCGGGTCAAAAGTTTTGTTTTTAATATTTTAAAAAAATTCAAGAATTCCAAAAAAAGCGTAAAAAATGATTTTTATTTTCAGGCAGTCGCCATTTTTCAAAATTTTTTTTTTCGTGTTCCCGGACTATAACAGCATCCTTACTGATTAAGAATTTGTTTTGATTTTATTTTTTCAGACCACCAGGAGAGTCAGGATTAATGTCACCAGTGTCACCCCCTCTAATTATTTTAATTTTTAATATTTTTTTGTAAAATTTTTTTTCTGTACTCTTAAGATATCAATAAAAACACCATAAAAAATGTATAGTAAAAATATTTTTGGTTTTTTTTTAAATAAAATTCAAAAAACTGCCCAAAATTTAATTTCTAGAGTAGAATACCCCCTTAAGAAAAATTGTTTGTAAAAATATAGTTTATGAACATAGCAGGTGATCTCACTAAAAATTCTTGAAGTCTGCTTGCGACAGTCAATCAGGCCTTCAAAATACGTTCGTTTGGAGCCAATCCATAAATGTACCAGCCACTTTTATAAGACGGTGCGGCAGATCGTTTTGTTGTTGTATTGTGAGTGGCACAAAATATGTTATAAATAACTTTTAAAAATGTTGTCGAGTTCTTGGGCAGATATACGAGTAAGTCCAGGTTAATTTTCGTTAGGTGAATCCCGATTGTCATAGGCCTCTATCGGGCTATTCTTTAGCTTTCGGAACTTTTATTTTGAACAATACGTTTTTTTTTTCTAAGCCGATACTTCCGTTTTCGACACTAGCGGTTCTTCTTTATTGGCGTAGTCTCCGTCTATGCGGTTATAGCCATATTTAAAACACCGCCCAGTCGTTCTCTCTTTTCACAGTTTGGCGCCATTTGAAGATTCCAAGGAGAAGGCCCCACATGGTATTTTCAATGGAGTGGAGGTCTTCTTCAACTTCTCCCGGCGGGTACTGCGTTAAATACTCTCAGAGCTGGGGTGTTCAGTCGGATGACATGACCTAGCTGCGTAGCCGGTGTCTATTAATTCGCTGAACTACGTAAATGTCATCGTGTATCCGGTACAGCTCTAAATATAATATAAATATAAGGAATTTGCTTCTTGAGCAATTATTTAAGAGCTGGATACGGACCTTAAGTCGTGAGCTGCTTCAGTAATGCGTAAAATAATCGTTTCTGGTCACTCACACTCTTCTTCACTTGCTTTAAGTTCTACACATGACTCCAATCTCTACACAAAAGCGGTTAAATATGGTAAATAAGTATGAAAAATTTATTTTATGAGAATGAGTATCTAATTTGTTATGCCTAATCAACGTTTTGTTTGGAAAAAACTTGAGTGGGTTGGAACAAAATTTCTAATTCAGGGCTTGTTTGCAAAACTATTAGATTTCTTGGAACACGTATTAAATATCATAACTTCAAGTTTTCTAATTTCATTTTCTATTTTCTAGGTCGAGGGAACATTTTATATGACGGGGAGATCCGCTTTATTTTTGGCGCCTTAGCTATGTGCAATAGTATTGTCCATTGGACGAAAGCCAAATTGAGAAACTTTTCTTGTTTCAGAACATTTTACGCTGGTCATCTAAATTGGCAATTCCACAATACCGAGTTTGACAAATATTATAAGATAAATATTTGTTTCAAACTGTAGATAATAACTACATGAGGACTTGTGTTTATGTGGCGGCTTGTTTCATGATTTCCAAAAGGACTCTGCCAGAGCACGTCACATCTTTTCACCAGTAAGGTTAAGTTAGGTTAGATGGCTGATCGCTTAACATGACATCATACTCAATCTTACTGAATGAATCACGATTGTGCAATAACCAGTTAGATCTCCTACAATCAATGAAAGTAGCACTTTGGCAAGAGCGAACTAAGAGCTATACCTTTTACGATTTACGTTGGACAAGATGGAAATTGTGACCGTGCAGCTGCTAGTAGTTGGCCAACGCTTGTTGTGCTGAACTGGGATTTAGTGGTACAATAGTGAACAACCAGAAGCCTACAGAGCCGAGAAGCCTCTTACTCGTTGTCATTCAGAAGCCTACAGAACCGAGAAGCCTCTTACTCGTTGACATTGCGCACTTATTGATACTGAAATACCGATACATCAAGGTCATCAGACTTAGAGTTTCCTGCACTGCTGCTGTGGTTTTGCCACCCAAACCATTGTAACTGTAGTAACTCGAAACTAGTGTCAAAGAGCCTAGACAACCGTTTACTAATCTTGAGTGCACTGTCAGCGAGCTCAAGGCTAATATTGGTTATGACAGCAAACTCCGTTTGGACTGGGTACTGGCATGTTCAGGAATGAAATCAAAGTTTGCGAGAGTTACAGTGTGCCCATTCTCGCTCTCATCTAAGTAACAAGAAACAATAGAGCTAAATAATGTAGGCGATAGCAAATTCTATGATTGAGAATTTTTAGAGTTTGGCTACTGCTGGCTAATGATCACGGCATCTGATTGTCACTTTTCCTCTTTGATCGTGGGATTTCTTTGCTACTGACCTTCCTTTCCTTTAATTGATCGCACTGTTTCTCGAGGAATCATATTATTTGTCTCGTACCGCTTCCGAGGTAATTGTGGATTAGTGATTAGTATTTATATGAGATCTAGAAGACAGTCCCGTATTCCTCTTCTTGATCATTTTTGTTTTGTTGTGTTTTCTTATTGTTCTTTCCATTGTTGTAATCCTCCGCTTCAAGTCGCTATCTTCGCGCGTTGGCCTAGATTCTGATGGGTTCTTGCTAAGGGTTTTCGTCGATGTCTGCGCGCGCTATGTGCTGCTCGCTGTGTGATCCCACATCACTTTGTTGTCTCCCTCTTGTAGGTTCTCTCTCGGTGCAACGCGAATGGGTGTTGTGGACGAAATCTGTTCGCGTCTTCGCCGGAGGTTCGTTGGGCAGCCTTACCGACTGAGTATATTAAAAGAAAGTAATTTTTTAGTAATATGTTATTATTTTTTTTTTAATATGTTATTTAAGTCATCCGATTCATCATTTGATGCATTGCTTTTCATCAATTTGCTAAAAACCACAAGAATTAAATACATATAAAGAAAAAAAGCTAATGGATATTCCAAATTAATTTTATTCACTTTGATGTAATTTTCACCAGCTGAGTTTAATCGATTTTGACCACAAGCTGTTAACATCAAAAGAAAATAGCCATCAATGATCATAGCACACTTACATACCTATATATGTATATGCATATATTGAACACAGCAAAAAAATCTCTAACTAGTTAAGAGAACTCAGTTAAAAATTAATATTAAACTGGTCTGAGAAGCATTGGACTACTAAGATTTACAGAGTTTGTTCAGAAAGAGAAAAGCAAAGAGAGCATTGTTATGCCAGCATTTTTTGATCCTTGCGGTGCTCAAGGTAAACAAATTCTATTTAAGGATTTAAATTGGATTAGTTGTAATTGAATAAGTATTAAATTGAACTTGGACACTTCTGACCAAAATATATTGGTTGTTACTGTGCAAAAATTAATTTTTCTAACTAGTTACGTTTTCTCTTCTCACTAGTTTCAAAGTAATATACAACTGTCTCATTTTACTGCTGGGCATCTGCACATTATTTCCATATGACGTGCAACATGTGTGTATAAATTGAAATAAACAAAAAAGTTAAGGCTGGAAAATTTAAAATAAAATAAAATTTTTCAAGCAAAAAAATTAAAAAACAAATAAAAGTGCTGTCAAAATAAGTGAATATTTTAAGGCACATAAATCCGGCATACCTTAAAGTCAGAGCGCTTTAAATCTGTAGCGACAAAATAAATTAAAACAGTAAAGTGCAAACATTTAATAAAAAATGAAGACATCAATCCAGAGCACATTCCTGTATGTAATATTCAAGTAAATTGAAATTTTATTTTTGTGTGCGCATTACTCTTCATGGCATATTTTTGCTCGACTCGTATATTTCAATTTCAATTTCCATGTTGTGAATTAATTATTTTACTTTTTTGCGCCGTCGAACATACTGCAAGAGACATGAGCACTGTGATAGCAAGCGAAAGCAAATATAACTGTAAATACAAGTGTCAATTGGTAGAAAAAAAATAAATATATGAAAGAATGTTGAGTAGGCATGTATAATGTACGGGCGGAATCGCAATAATTTCAAGCGGATAAAATATTTCTTATAATTTACATTAAAATAAGCCATTTCCAAGTCTAAGTCTTAGAAGAGTTAATTTTCCTTATGCCAAGAGGAACTAGTGTTATTAGGTTTTAAAAGGCGTGACGAGATCCGATAAAAGTATAATTTCAACCTGCTGTTAGAGCTTCTGTACCTCTCATGTTCAAGTGAAAACACTGTGTTCATATTTTGTTGAGGACCTTGTGATCAGGTCTGAAACTACCTTCTTGTTAAGAATCGTAAGAGATATATGCTGTTCTCAGAACGTTAGTGAAGATTTTGTGTTTTATATAGTTTTGGATCTTCCCGATTTTTTTCACTACGTATTACTAATTCCTATTATTTATATTAAGTGTTCAGTGTTGTTGCCCACAGGCTATACTAACTGATACATTTCTACTCTTTTTGATGACTTCGATCTTATTCGTTCGAAGGTGAAATGTTTCATCCAGTTAGTTGGGATAATTCTTTTTAGAATCCTGAAGTTGGTTTTTCCTGAATTGTTTAGAATTATCTATAGGTTGCAGTTTTAAGATATATAATTTCGAGACTTCTTTCTACTACTTGCTACTGAGATTTCTATTCATCATATTAATTTGCCTTGAAATGGAATATCGTTGCCAAGTATGACTTCAAAGTTTTTAAGAGGCTTAAAACTTTTTTGATAAAATCTCTTTTTGTTATCCAAGATTATTTAAACGTCGGATGGCGAGTTTGAAACGATATTTGGTAATATCAATAGCGATAAGCCACTTTGAAGAATACCAATAGATGTTGGATGAAGTGGGTAGCGTCTCTTAGAGTAGTAATTGTTGATATTCTGGAGAAAAGGAAATTGCAAGTTAGTTAAACTTAAGTTTCTTTTATAATAATAATAATATAGGAGTATTGTATATAGTATCATAAATCTTTTGGTATTTAGAACCTTTACTTTAACAAAGTCGTTATGCTCTCCATATGCTGTTTCTTGGGTATAAAATAGCTTAATAGAGTAATAAAATAACCGTTCGTTGCGTGAAAAATATGTGCACCGCTAACTCTTAAACAGTGAACTATAATTGCCATTCCTCGTGAAATATTCAATAGCTTCTATGGTATGATGTTCCAGAGAATACAATTTAACTGTCATGGTACAATTTATGAAAAGAGTGGGACTGTTTTGCTTTTTATAGATATGAAAGTGGTCTAGTTTCCAGAGTGTTGTTGAGGGATAAGACAAATAGGTAAGGATTGCATCGCGACCTAAGGTCTATTGTGCCCTCTCCTAAGTCACAACGAACCACTTAGCTCCAGAATATTGATAAGTTCCAATGTACTGCTAGGTGCTAATAAGGCAGTGTGATCTCTATAACCCTTATCCTGCGTATGCAGACAGCCATGGAGTTAATTACCACGTGTTCTAGAGTTTCAGGCTCCCTATCGTAGAAACAGAAATTTGCACATGAAATTAGGGCCATGTTATATGAGTGCTTCTTGAGCTTACAGTGGCTAGAGTAGAATGTGACAAATAGCCTGATTTCGTCTATTGGGAGGGTGATTACAAAATTAAACATGTGACTTAGAGTTGTAGCCAATATTTCTCCCTGCGTACTACTTCTTCCTTGCGGATTAGCTCTTTTATGGTATGAGGACAAACCGCGATGGAGAGTTCATGTCTTACCATCTTATTGGATGCTGGGGAGCGGACGAGATCACCGGCTATAACTTTGTGACCGTGCACCCAGAAAAGGTACCCTTGGTTAGGTTCCCATAGAGTGTTCAGCCATTCTCTACACTCCTGCACGAGTAGCGATTTGATTTCCTTGGCAGAGACTGCTTTAAGTGCCGTTTGACTGTTGTGATGTATGGTTATTCGTTCGTTGAGATAGTTTCATTGGAGGTTTTAATTCCACATAGGTACCGTCTTATGACAAAGACCTCTGCTTGGAATATGGTCGGAAAACTTTCCATAGGTATGAAGAGATTGGTATGTGGTTTTGCGACTCATGCACCAATTCCCTTTGACGTTTTCGAGCAGTCGGTGAATCACAACTATCCCTAAGGAGTAGATCAAGGAGTAGATGCTGTCCCTTGGGAGAAGAGCCAATGGTATTCCACGGCTTAAGTCCTTCATACGCTGAGATGAGATTACTTTACCTCTGCCAAACCCTTCTGCTGGCATTTGAAGCAGTGTGTGTTTGACAACCTGACCGGTTACTAGGTGAAGTGGTGTGAGTTCAAGCATGACTTCAAGTGCTGGCATCGGACATGCGAGCATGGCATCCGACACGGAAAAACATCCAAGTCGTTGCAGCTACGATAGTTGAAGCCCTACCGATCCGTCTTCGATGCTTTTGAAGCCCAAGGCACTGCCTTATGCGTGATAACCGGTCGCACGATCATAGTGTACAACCACTTGACAATACTTCGCTTGCAATCCCAAGATTTATCAGCTAATCCATTGCACACCATTAATGATTTAGAAACTTTCACAATGGTCAGATCAACTTGCTGCTCTCACCCCAGAGTGTAGTTCAGCGTGAGACCAAGATATTTGGCCATATTAGTCATCTCTACCTCTTTGCCCTTATGAGTTAGGTTTCTGAGGCCGGACAGAGGGTGATTGTCGTCTTTGAGGGGTTGATATTCAGATCAGCCCCACTGCACAATGCCTTGGCCAGACTCTCCAGACTCAGCTATGGCTATAGTATCATCCGCATATCCTTGACAGTGACTCTCATTGCTAGTTAGCAGAACTAGGAGGTCGTCTACGACAAGGTTCCATAACAGAGGGTTAATACTTCACCCTGTGTACAGCTTCTTGTAGTGCCGAGACGAGTCCTGGCCACCCCTACTGTGGTTTCAGCTATTCTGGTGCGCAGTTCGGCTTCTATCCACCCGAGCACCGGAGCTGCCACATTTCTTTTCTCCAGCGCTCTTGCTACGCTCCCGTGAGACGTGTTGTTAAAAGCACCTTCGATGCCAACGACGGCACATAACATTACTTCCCTCCTTCCAGTGAACTCCGTATATTTGAAGTTAGCTGGTGCAGAGCAGTTGTTGAAGGATTCTAAACTTTGTTCTGTGGAAACAATTTGGAAGCTTAAGAAGTATCGGTTTACCAGGTTATATAGAGATTTTAGGTTATTAAAATATTTTAAATCGCTTTTGTCGGGATGTATTAAGGAATTATAGCAAATGTCGATAAAAACGGTCTTTCCACAAAGTTTTGTTTAAGAAGGGCGTTAAATGGATTTTAAGTTCCTGAGGACAGGAAAATATAACTTTTGACCATAAGATTATCGATATATATATATTTGAACACTTAATATTCCACTTTATATAAAATTTTTATATGATCTTTAAGAAAATTTACTTTTATTTGCACATTTTATTTTTTGAAAATTTATTTAAATTCAATTTTCATGAAATCATTCCACTGTGCCACATTCATGCCTGGGAGTGCTGCCAAATGTGTCAAAATGCTGATGTATTGTCATGAAATATGTTTTCATAAATATACAACCGAACAACAGCGCGGAAATAAAGCGAGAACGACAGCAACTACAACAACAACAAAAACAAATACAAAACATGGAAACAAAATGAATCAGCGGTGCTAAGTCATGCAACAAACAATGGCAAAGACGAGCGAATCACTTGTTGCGTCTACACATTGTTGTTGTGTTGGTTATGTTTTTGTTGTCACTTGATAGCTGGCGAAATCGACAAGGAAATGTATATACGTAAAAATAAGAAAATTATTTCGAACTTCTCTCCTAACCATTTCACTTCCCCGCTCTCTTGACGTGAGTGCATTGACTTTTGTTTATGGCGTGTCTATAAATAAACCGAAGGCATATGGTAGCAATGAAAATAAAATTTAAAGGCATATATTTGCTAATTTTGCAACGCGGACTGCACTTCATAGGCAGCAAATAAGCTCGAGTGCAGAAAAAAAATCTGCCATCACTTGCCGACGTCAATCTCAAATTTGACAGCGTCGAGTGTCAACGCACCGCCACCGCCAAGTGCCAAGTGCCGTTTTCCAACAACCACCACCAACACCACCAACATAGACGCAGCTATTCCCTTCACCGGCTGCCATGGTGCTGCCTCACGCTTCTCGCGAATTTGCGGCGATCGCATTGCATTTGATTGACAGTTACGTTAGCGTTGAGGAATTCGCAAAAATTATGGCAATGAGCGGAATTGGTCTTGCTGTTGGCAGGCCGTCGCTATGATTTGCCGTGGGTTGTGTGTTGTTTATTGCATGCAACACGCATTTTTCCTCATTTTTGTTGGTGTATTTTTGCTTTGTTGCAAAGACGATTTAAGTGAAATATGTAATGTGCTAACAAGCGCTTTCTTCTCGCCAATGGATTATTTGTCTGACACTTCTGATGAATGTTGACCGAATATTTTTTGTGGAATTAGCATTGCATGTTTTCGCTCGTACTTTTCGTGATTTTTAGCGAAATTCATTTGACTGCTCATCTTAATAATTGTGTTGTTTGCATGCAGCTAAGCTCGAAGATTTTCAAAGAATGAGACAAACAAAAAAAAATATTTTAGTTGGCTATACATATTTTTTATTACATCTTATACCTTGCATTAGATATAACATTATTTATGTTATTGTCTTAGTACTGTGTTAAGCTAGTTCCATAAATATGTTTGTGTTCAAAACCATGCATTAACGTTTCATAGCATCTTGAGGAGATTAATTGATATTAATGTTACTTCTATCATCAACATTACCAAACTGAGCGCTAAAACAATCCATTACATATTCTGAGGTCCAGATTTCTCTGCAAATTTGATCCAATAAATATTTATCAATATTATTCTCCTAGGCGATCACCGAGTCATATTTTGACAGTGGATAGAATGCCATAACCGCATATATTAGAAAAAAATGGGAGAAGAAGAATATTCGTTGAGGTTTCCATTCTTGCTTTTGGAAAAGAAGTTAACCAGTGAAGTCTTACAATGTTATAATAGTCTATACGGTAACTCTTCTCTTATGATGACGAACGTCAAAAATTAGTTTAACATGTTTACCCAGTCCAGACTACAAGCACAACCGTGGACCATGAGAAAGTGATGGCTATCGTTTTCTATAATTCACAAAGCGTGCTCTATTTTGGACCGATTCGACGCCGAAACATAGGTAAATTGACTCAGAGTGACGGATCATACTTTATGGAGTCATTTGCCTCAACTGTTTTCTCTAGACTGGATATGAAAGCGAGGCAAAATATGTCTTGCTAGCTGGTGCTACTTAGGAATAATGTAGCAATTTAAAAGTAAAGTCCTCTCTCGACTAACAAAGAGCAAAATCTACAAGTCCTTCATTATTACTGTGCTGCTATACGCTGCAGAGGCATATACAATAACATCATCTGATGAGTCGGCCTTAGGAGTGTTCAAGATAAAGGTTTTGCAGAAGATTTATGGTCCTTTGCGAATTGTTAATGGCGATTAACGCACGCGATTTACGATGACATTGACATAGTTCAGCGGATCAAGAGACAGCGGCTGCACGGCTAGGTAATTTTGCCGGATCAATGAGAACCCTCCGCCGTTGGAAGCAGAGGAAGAGTATGCCTCCACTTCGTTGTTAAGAACAGGTGGAGCAAGACCTGATAGCACCACTGTTGTTAACTTGGCTATAACCGCGTAAGCGATGTCTGCGCCAGTAAAGAAGAAGAAGGGTCTGCCACGTTTCCGTTTTGATGTTACAAACAGCGTGGTGAATCTAATATATTCTATTATGGGTATAATGATAATATTTTGCGAAAGAAAAGTGATAAAATATAGATAAAAGAGTCAGTGGTGGTGGACTTAGAAACGACAACGAAGCAAAGGGTTGAATTTCCCCAACTGTTATAAAAAAACAGCAAAAAATTAATATTTTTCAAAAGTTATATTTTTTTATTCAAAGTAGTGTCCTTGTGCTTCGATATAGCGTTTAGCTCGGTCAATTAACACTTCAAATGAGTGTTTAAGGTCATTTTTCGGAATGCTCTTGAGAATATCGGTCATCGCCTTTTGGATAGCTGAAATGTCCTGAAGCCAGTGTCCTTTCATGGGCAAAGGAAGTTTTCCATATAGGTAAAAATCACAGGGTGCCAGATCAGGTGAGTAGGGTGAGTGATTAATGGTTAATATGGAGTTTTTTGTCAAAAAATCAGTGACAAGCGTCGACCGATGACACGGCGCATTATAGTGCAACAGGCGCCAGGACCCTGCCTCACGGTATTGCGGTCGAGCACTTCGAATGCGTGACAAAAGAATTAATCGTTTGGCCAGGTGGGACGAACTCTCGGTTTACAATACCCTCGGAATCGAAAAACCATTGTCTTTATTTTTGTCTTCTGAAGACGACTTTTTTTGGCCCGACTTCTGATCGTCACAGAGGTCCTCACGACCTTCTTGGAATCGCTTAAACTACTCATGAACATTACTACGGGATAGGCACTGATCACCACGAACTTTTTTCATCATTTGAAATGTTTCAGTAAACCTTTTCCCAAGTTTAAAACAAAATTTAATATTTGCTCTTTGTTCAAAATGCATTTTACGACCGATGACCCAAAGCTGCTGTCACTTTTTGATCGACAACATCGATTGTAGTTATCCAATTATGTTAAAATTTTTACGAAATGTCAACAAGAAATCAAACTTTTTTTTCATATATCCACCAATAGGTGGCGCCACCAGAAACAGTTATATTTAAAAAGGTCTGTTTCTCTTGCGACAGACCTTGTATAAATAAATAGTGTAATATTCTCTTAAGGAAAGTGTCAGAATCAGAGTGTACGTGGACCATGTCTCACAATAGATATCTGGAATTCAAAAAAAGAGGTGAATGACAGCGTTGATACTTTCCTAATTTGAGACACAAATTAGTTTTAAATGTTTTACTGGAGAGAAAAGGGGCACATATAATGTTGAAAACACACACACACACACATATATCATGACCAAGATTTGGTAGGGAGAATAGGTAAGATATAATGAACGCCAGTCCCCCTAAAATTCCTTAGCATTGAAGTTTTATTAATCGACTAGTCAAATGAAAATATCGGGTGTAAAGAATATTCGTGGTCATCGTACTCGACGACGTACTACTACTAAGAAAATACACACGCGTAATAGATCCCATATGTTTTTAAAACTGATGAGGGAACCAACATTACTAGCAGTGGTGAAAAGGGAAGCACCATACACCCTATGAAACCATCCTTTTTCAAGATGAGCATATGATTACGGAATTTTGCAATAACTCAATTGCTGCAAATGCCTAACCATTTATATACTTTCTTGTTTACTTCATCTATAGCATTTAATTTAATTTTTTTTAAATCTAACATTTATACCAAAAGGAAATATCGGAATCTCTATAAAGTACATATTTAGATATAAAAATTGCGTGTCCCGTTGTTTGTCCGCGATAGACTCCTAAATTACTGAACCGATTTCAGTAAAATTTAGCACACTGTGTCCAGTTGGAACCAACTTAGAAGATAGGATAGTAAAAACAATTCATAAATAAAAAATACAGTGAAATCTCTGTTAAATGGACGCTATATTTACCCGACAGCTCCATTAACTGGACAGAAATTCTGTTAACCAGACATTGAGAAAGCATGTTCATCTGTCTGTATTTATAAACGCGAATCAGACCTTCAGCTATTGATATATCGTTGTGAAATTTTACGTACGTCCTTTCCTCTCCAAAAAGCTGTAAAGTTGTCTGAACCGCTGATATAGAACCAACATGTAGCTGTCATTCAAACTGAAGATTGAAATCAAGTTTTTGTTTGAAAACCTTTTTTAATTGACAAGATACTCTCACGAGGATTCTCTTGCTCTTTCAAGATGACACAATATGCAAAAATCCTATACCGAAATATGCAAGGCCAAGAGAGGCACGAAAATAAACATGGGTTTTGGTCTGACATATTTTGCAGCCATTGCAAATAAATTTTTGCGTGTGTTTGTTGTGCCAACAAGAAAATTCTGCAATTGGTGCAGCGTGTAAGGGTTTTGCAAGAACAAGAGAATCCCCTTAACAGTGAGCAGCTGTATTTGTATATGGAATGGAAGCAAATATCAAGTGACAATTTAAGGCCGGCAAAATATGTCTTCCAAGAAAATCGATTAAACTAGAGCAGGCACCGATTATAATGAGTGGAATGTAAGTTTTCAGCGAAAACTGTGTTTTCGTTTGACAGATTTTACATGGACGAAAACACAAGTTTTTGTGCGAAAACCAGTTTCTCCCACGAAAACATGTTTTCAATGTCGGTCCGAACATAGTATAAAGCATATATGTATGTAGCTATTATACAAACTGAT
Organism: Bactrocera zonata; assembly: GCA_037783105.1. NCBI lineage: Eukaryota > Metazoa > Arthropoda > Insecta > Diptera > Tephritidae > Bactrocera > Bactrocera zonata. The sequence continues at coordinate 56,807 of JBAWJQ010004397.1, forward strand.
TAGCTAAATTCAGGTCGTTTTATGGCAAACTTGTTTCGCGAAATCTGGTCTATATATTACTGCTTAAGATAATGCTACTATTTCGAAACACATTGTTCAGATCGGAACAAGGTAGCATATAGCCTCAAATCAATTTTCAGGCTATAAGAAATGATCTTGTTAAAGTTATTATAGCTTGTTTGTATTTGTTCTCAGTTTCGATTTCTCGCCGATAAATTTATATAGTATGCAACCCTGTCGTCGATGCACACAAAACCCCAGGCAATTAATATATTAAAGGGTTAGGGGTAGTCAGAATTTTCAAAAAATTATTTGTTTATATATTTTCATTAAGTATAATATCTTAAAAATATTCTCTGAAAATTTCCTTAACCTTAACTTAAAATTGACCTTAACTTTAAAGCAGTAAATTTTCATGTTTTAGGTCGTAATTAGACGAAAAAAAATATATGCCATCAAAAAGTTTGCTTTTTTATTTAGGAAACTGCTTTAGCGATAGTATAATTATATATAATTATTATGTAGTATTATTACTATAACTTTTACAAAAGCAAACTTTATACGAAAAAAAGGTATTTTCTTATCGTTTTTGTTCGTAATTAATCAGAAAATTATAAAATAAACTTTAGGACAAAGAACGAAAATTTTTTTGTAGAGTCGTGTAATTAGTTTTTGAGTTATTCGACAAATAACGCAGAGAGCTCGGGCACTTCAAAGCAAAAAGGCAAACTTTAAACGCGTTTTTCTCAAAACAATGTTTTTTGAACTAGTGACAACTGTAACTCGAAAACCGCTCAGTAGATTTTAATGAAATTTCTACAGCTTTTAGAATACATAATAAACTCGGGCCTGATCCAAGGATTTTGTTTTTATACCCTGAACAGGGTATATTAAGTTTGTCACCATGTTTGTTGTCCCAGAAGGAAGCGTCGGAGACCCTATAAAGTATATATATAAATGATCAGTATGTTGAGCTGAGTCGATTTAGCCATGTCCGTCTGTCTGTCTGTCCGTCTGTCTGTATATATATGAACTAATCCCTCAGTTTTTAAGATATCCTTTTGAAATTTTGCAAACGTCATTTTCTCTTCAAGAAGCTGCTCATTTGTCGGAACGGCCGATATCGGACCACTGTAACATATAGCTGCCATATAAACTGAACGATCGGAATCAAGTTCTTTCACATTTAACAATGTATCTTCACCAAACTTGGTATAGATTATTTTCTAAAGCAAAAATGTAATATCCGAGAAAATTGTTCAGATCGATTAACTATAGCACATAGCTGCCATACAAATTGAGCGATCGGAGTCAAGGGCTTGTATGGAAAACTTTCACATTTGACAAGATATATTCACGAAATTTGGTATATATTATTTTCTAAGGCAACAATGTAATCTCCGAAGAAATTGTTCAGATCGGTCGACTATAGCATATAGCTTCCATACAAACTGGACCCATAGTTACTAACAGAAATGCACCTGTGTATTTAGATTCGTTGCAACCGAAGTTTTTTTAATTTCGATTTTTTTAATTTCGATTTTTTAAGACCAATTAACTGTTGATTTTTTCCCAAAAATTTAGAAAAAAATTCTTAAGGCCGCCATTTTGTTAATTTTTGGGGAAAAAATAAAGTCCTTCGATCAGGCTCAAGATTTTCTATTTATAAAACAAATTTTTTTTTGTCCGATTGATTTTAGATGACTCTCCAAAGACTTATGGTTGTCACCGCAAGTACCTCTTTTTGAACTGGGTCAACTATAACTTTGAAAATTATCATTTTTTTATTGAAATTTTCGTGACTTCAAGTCAACACATTCTATAATAAAGCCATATTACTACTTTTGTAAAATAGCATGATTTAATAGCCAAAAAAATTACTGAAAATTTCCATTTTTTCGTGCCTCTGACTACCCCTAACTCCTTAAGTTAACAAAGCAATTTATTGCTGCGGAAATGAAGCTATTAAATTTGTAGCCAGTCAACATTGAACGTATGGCAATATGAACTATAAAACCACACTTTTATGGACATAACCACAAAGACATGTCTTATTGCATAAACAAGCAACAACTGTGCATTCTTTATGACCTTATAAAAAGGATATAATTTTGTGCGTCTACTAAAAATGCAAAATATATTACAAGCACTCAAGCACACAAATACATGCAGAAATGCCACTCGCCGGTGAAGAGTTAAGGACTACGACGAACCTGCCACGAATCAGCTGCCGAGCAACAGTGTCAAAAGTGATAAGTGCAACGGATGACAAAGCAAGTCAATGACGATGACGACGCCGATAACTGTGAGTGTTTGTATGTATGTATGTAGATTTTTATATGCACTCATAAACAAATATACTTAGATGACGATGAAGATAACTGTGATGATGATGATTATGATGACGAGAATGTTGTTGGAAATGATGATAGACTTCTTGTTGGTGAGGATGATAGTTGGTGCTGTTGTTGTCAATGATGATATTTTTGATGCTGTTCTGGATTGTGTTGTTCTTGTTGACGATAATGTGGCAATTGTGCATTCGGCTGGAACGAAGTGTCGTGCAAATTGTAGTAAATTACCAGAAAAGAGAAGGAGAGACAAAGAACAAAAATGTTAATGGCGTTGAAAGAGTGTAAAAGTTTTGAACTTTTGACATCGGTTGTGAAAATTGCGGAAAAGTTTGTCGGAGACAATAAGTTTTTGAATGAAAAATGAAGTAATTGGAGAGAATTTAATAAAAAAATATTGAATTTGTCGCTGGGGGAAGACTAAACAAAGAAAGATATAATAAAATTATTCAACACCAAGCAGTGCTTCGAGTCCAAAGGTTATTGCTAAACAACAAAGAAAGGCAAAGAGGTTGTAGGTTGAGTATTTCTTCAGCTTCCTTCTGCGCTAACTACTTTTTACAGTAATTTGTAAGACTATCCAGCCTAAACACAGAAGCATAGATATCGTTTAAAGTTCTTTGGTTATAACATAGTGCTTTAAAAAGTAAAGGCTAAGTTCGGGTGTAACTGAACTGATTATACACTCGCAAGGATCAAAGCCAAAGAAACACTTTCAGATATTTGCAAATTTTAAATTAAATTTGCGACACTGTTGGCTTCTTTTCATTTATTTTAGGCGAAAAACTGTTATTAGAAATTTAGAGCCATATCCGAATTTCATTTAGATCGCTTACGTATTGACCTTGGGTTACTGCATAAGTAGATCACTGTTATATTAATACGATATAAAGTCGACCGGAAGTTGAAAAATTTTTACAGGGTTTGTCGGGAAAGTAATAGGACTGAGTCGATGGTCTGAGTTCAAAACTTTGCGCACACGACTCACATTGTCGGTGTCAGCTCTCCCAGCACGGTCTTCATCAGCGACCTCTTCCCGGCCTTCCAAAAAAGTCCTGGTGCCACCGAAACAAACCACTTCTTGCTAAAGGTACATCTGGGTAAGCCTGCTTGATCATATTAAACGTCTCTGTCGCAAATTTATCGAGTTTTAAACAGAATTTAATCGCGTACCTCTGCTCTAACGAACACAGAAACACGTCGCGGGAAAATATTTGACTTGACTCTCCAGGTGCTCGGAGACAACTGACAATCCGTTTGTTCGTTAGCTAGGAATGCCCAATACTTTCCAGACAAACCCTGTATATTAGGTTTATGAGGCTTATGGAAGGTATTGTCCTGATTTTATACATTTTGAGAACAAGCGCATGTTGTCATCACCGAAATATTCTCCAAGAATTTCAATAACACAGCCTCACCGCCATATGAATTGAGGTCCACATATTTGGTGCCTGTGTCCTTGAAAAGGTATAGTCCGATTTCGACAACTGTTGGATATAAGATGAAGTACCTTGAGGAGATAATGTGGTCAAAACTTTATTCTGATAATTTTATTGATGTTAGATTTTTATACTGCAAGGTAAAAAAATCGAATGGAATTTAAAAGCTTGTTATTATATGTGGAAAGTAGGTGTGGTTGCCATTCGATTTCGCTTATTTTCTCAACATATGATAATGATCACTAGGTAATCCCAAAAACCAAATATTGTTGAATCTGGTTAAGTAGTTTCTGTGATATTGGATTTAACCTAAAGTTAGGCGGTGCCACTCCGGTTCAATTCTTACACCTGAGCCTATAAGTTCTTTCTCTATTTTTTGTTCTTACACCTTAACCTACAAAGTTTCTCTTTTTTCTTATCGATAAATTGGGTATTTATCTTCTAAAAACGGTAGATATAAATATTAAATAGTAAATTTGCATGCCAATTTTCTTTCAACTTTTAGCTTATAGCTAATTTTCTATTATGAAAAAATCCAACTTTAGTATTTTCTTGGATTTTGTGAGCTAATTGTTCTGCTGTGAGGTATTGCACCTCGAACAAGACCGATTTTTAATTAAAATCTCTTGCACAGCAGTCTAGTATTTCGCAATTTGACGTACTTGAAAGAGAAGACGATAAAAATATGTATGTATGTATTTCTTCAATATTATACACCTACTGTTTGTATACAACAGTTGTTTTGTTTTTGATTTCAGCTCTTCCCTATTGAAATTTCTTGAATGAATCTTTTGAGTTTTTGTTTTATTGCTTCATTCTAGTTCTCGTACCTTTTTCTATTTACATAAATTGATTAATTGAAAAAACAATAATTTGATTAATTGAAACCTGCTGTCTGCGCTGAAGCTATACCTTTCACAAATTCATTTCTTACATCTACAATAGCTACAGTGGTTCGATGCGAACAATTTCTTCGGAAATTGTAGCCTTATCATGAACAATTAATTGAAGATCTCTTGTCAAAAATTTTGAATACACGGATTTGATTTTGATTGATGAGTTTGTATGGCAGCTATATGATATATTAATCTGATCAAAAATTTCATTTTGATGGGGCGAAAAAGATATGTACAAATTTTCAGATGGGTATTTGAAGGACTAGTTCGCTTATTTACATATAGAATGTCACACTGTCTAAATTGACTCAGGTCGTTACACTGATCATTTTTATTGTAGATATACTTTATAGGGTTTCAGAAGTTTCCTTCTAGTTCATAAAAATATCATGGCAAACTTAGTATATCATGTTTATGGTGTACAAATCATTACTGAATTAGCCAAGGTATGCGGTAGGTTCTTTCTCAATATTTTTTATCGTATTATTTTATTTCCATCATTTTCTTATGACACCTACTTTCATTTTCAACTTGTAGACAATTGCCGTTCAAAGAATTTAGTACAAAGAGTTGAGAAATTGAAAAATTTCCACGAATACGATAAGTAACACACAAAGGAGCTGACAAACCTGTCAAGAAGAAATATAAAAAAATAAAAAGGGATGCAAAATATAAAGAGTTCGGTTTGTATTGTATTTTAAAATCGATGGGAAAAGCGGAAAATTGTGAGAATATTTTTTGAAATTTAATAAGAAGTATATATATGTGTACCACAAAAACCTATGGATTTTTATAGTAAATCGCTTACTTTGCTTACCTGTCTATATATACATAAAATCGTTTAAAAGTGTATGCTATATAAGCTTAAAATGGGAATACCGATTTGTATACAATTTCAAGGAAACATTATAATATATTTAGAGTGTGCTATTCGATTAGTATTATTTTTCGCTAAATGAATGAACAATATTTTAAAGCTTATAAACCATACAATCTAGTTAATTTTTGAATATCTTGGATATTATCATCTAAAGAGGTAAATTCGTTTACTATAAATGGGGTATTCCATACCAAATCGACCACTTTTGTACCCAACCCCTTTAGATTTTGCTGAAACTTATACATCCTTTTCTATCTTTGAAAAACATTTTTGAGATTTTTTTTTTTTAATTTTTTGTCCAACTTCAAAAAAGTTATGAATTTTTCGAAAAAATGGCTTTTTTATTTTCAAATAGCCATAACTTTTGTAGGAATTGACTTTTGGGGACCTTTTTTTTAATTTTTGTTTTTTAAATGAACTTTTTGAAAAAAATGAACGAAAAAAATTTAACACGATCAATTTTACAAAATAATCGGTTTTTTTTTAATGAAAAATTGTAATTTTTTGGAAGTTCGCCATTTTTTGGAAGTTCGTAATTTTTTGTGTTTTTTTGTTTCTCCTCAAAAAAAACTTCAATTAATTTGACAACTGTCCCTGCTAATCCCGGAGTGGGTCGATTTTTTTTATATTTTTATTTTTTATTTAAAAAAAAAAATTGTCAAATTTTCAAAAATGAAAAAAAAATTTTCCCGTAAACTTTATTTCTATACCCCAAATATATCTAATAGATGCCGTCAATGTGAAATACATATGTTTCAAATTCTATTTGTCACATCTCCATATATAAATATGAATTCAAATCACACATTTTACTAAATATTTTATAGGCATTTATTTCAATAAATTTTCACCTTAATGGGCGGTTTTCATGCTGTCAAATTTTATGAAATTAGTCGATATAACAAAATATAGTTGACGCGTGCTTTCATATGTGTTATGAAGAGAAATGTTTAAAGTTTCAGAAGCTTCCAATTGTTTCGACATTTTACGGCAACAGCATTCACAAGCACAATTTTTAACTTTGATGGCAAATTTGTTGCTAAAGTATTGTCGTAAATTGATGCCATTGGATTTAGCAGAAATATTATAATTGGTGAACATAGTTTCTTCTTGAAGTTGACAGCTGTATCAAACTATTATAAATAGGCACAATAATCTTGAAATAATATCTCTTGGTAAGCCGACATATTGGCCTAGTGGTCGTAGGAAAATACCAGATTTAATTGATTTTGTTGTAATCAAAAATATAGATAAATCTATCTTCTGATCACTCTCCTATACTCATAACCTTATGTGAACAACCCATATTCGTTAATCCAAAAGTGGGTCCAATTTCTTATAAAACGAATTGGCTAAAATATGAAAAGTACGTCAGTAGCCACATTAATATTGAAAACAAAATAAATACAGGAAGATATATTGACGAAAGCAGAAGCGAAATCAATGATATAATATAATAACCAGCGCAGCTATCTTAGCAATACCAAACAAAAACTATAAGTCGATTGGTTTCAGAAAAATCTCGAATAGAGAAATAGAAATGCTTGTAAATGAAAAAAGGCGTGCAAGACGTGAATGGCAGATAAATCGTTCGTCTTCCACTCAGCTTCAATTAAAATCTGCAGTACGTAAATTAAAAAAGCGCTTAAACGTGAGGAAGAATTGAACACCGAAATGTACTATATATAAAAAAGCTGTGTCCAAATTCAAACAATCAAAATTCCCTTTGGAAAGCCCAAAAGTCCATAAAGCCACCAACTGACTCCAACATGCCTATACGCAACTTGGGTAGAAATTGGGCTCGAAGTGACGAGGAAAAGGCTAATTGCTTTTCAAACCACCTAGAAAAGGTATTTCAACCCAATTTACCAAAGAACAACTTTAAGCTGTCAATCTTATCCAACACAGCTAAATAGTCGCTCGAGTCTCTTAAGACTTCACCTTCTGAAATTATTAGTATCATCAAAGAACTTAATTCAAAAAAGTCGCCGAGACATGATAAAATTTCCCCAAAAATGCTAATTGAGTTACCAATTATTGCTGTAGAGGTGCTCTCCTCGCTCTTCAATGCAATTCTTAGTTTCGGATACAATTCAATTTTATGGAAAAAGTCGCAGATTATGTTGATAGATAAACCTGGGACAGACTTAAAACAGTCGTCTTCATACAGACCAATCGGTTTTCTACCCTGTCTTTCAAAAGTATTTGAAAAAGTATTACTATAAAAGATGTCTCCTTTCCTCCAAGAAAATAATATAATACCAATGCATCAATTCGGATTTCGTGCGAAACATGACACAATAGAGCAAGTAAATAGAATTACTAACGAAATAAGAAAAGGGAGTATTGTTCAGCAATATTTCTAGATGTAGCTCAGACGTTTGATAGGGTGTGGCATGAAGGTCTTTCATAGAAGTTTAAAAAAATTCTACCTTTAGATTTTTATAAAACCTTGGAGTCTTATTTAAAAAATAGAAAATTTATAATATTTATATATAAAAGTGGGAGATTTCATATCTGATGAACGATATATAAGGACTGGTGTACCCCAGGGCAGTGGTTTAGTTCAAACACTATACGTCATATATACAGCAGATCTTCCAACAGCTAATAATGTATTAACTTCAACTTTTGCGGACGACACATTTATAGTGAGCCGTAACAAATGCCACATTTTAGCGTCAAGAATATCAGCGGAGCATTTAAGTTCTGTCGAAGAATGGCCAGCGAACTGGCGTATAAATGTGAATGAACAGAAGTGTAAGCATATTGCATTTTCGCTAAGGCCAAAGATGTGCCCGGCAGTAAAAATAAACAATATTTTAGTACCCCAAGCGAACGAAGTAACATATCTTGGTATTTACCCAGATAGAAGGCTCACGTGGAGAAAACACATTTCTAGTAAAATAACAACAATTAAATAAAAACTCAACTGAGGGGTACGACCTGTGCAACTAATATTGATATATTACAAAGGTTTCAATCAAAAGTGCTTAGAACAATCACGTGTTCGCCATGGTACATGCGTATCCATAAAAACATTGATATTCCTATGTTAAAAAAATAAGTAGAATATAGCAGAATTAAATATGTATATAGTATATCTAAACACCGAGATCACCCAAACCCTTTGGCTAGTTCTATGTACATTCCTGCGATCAAACACAACTTAAAAGAAGATATATGCCTGCTTATTAAAGAGCGAAGTATCACCAAAACAGCTCAATCACTTGATTGAGCCTGTCTAGTTTTTTCAATATATTTAAGATTTTATAACTTATTGTTAGGCTTTAAAAAAAGCAGATTCAATAAATAAAATACTTTTGAAAAAAAAAAACATATAAAGAGCAAAAGGGTACAAAAAAGTCTATGCAAAGGTCCGATTTAAACATTAGTTTCGGGGATAGTAGCATAACTCAAGGTAAAAATCTGTACCAAATATCGTAAGATATTCTACTATGAGCAAAAAATAATAAGACTTTGTTCATAATTTTAAAATTCTTAATTTATTCTTCAAAATCTATGCCGTCTTCCTCGGCCCCAGTCCTCGAAAAAATTGTTAAGGAGGTATTCTACTCTAGAAATCAAAATTTGGGCAGTTTTTTGAATTTTATTTAAAAAAAAAAACCAAAAATATTTTTACTAACAATTTTTATCTATTGATATCTTAAGAATACAGAAAAAAAATTTACAAAAAAATATTAAAAATTAAAACAATTAGAGGGGGGGGGGGGGGGGTGGGAAAGATAGGTGTAAAAAAAATGGCACATCCTGGTGAGATTGGTCCTGACTCTCCTGGTGGTCTGAAAAAAAAAATCAAAAGAAATTTTTAATCAGTATGGATGCTGTTATAGCCCAGGAACACGAAATTTTTTTTTTTGAAAAATGGCGACTGCCTGAAAATAAAAATAGTTTTCTACGCTTTTTTTGAAATTCCTGAATTTTTTTAAAATATTAAAAACAAAAATTTTGACACGATGCTGGTAGGAACGTTAAAGGATTATATAAAAAAAGTTCACACAAAATTTCAAGTAAATCGGTTGTATAGAACTTGAGATAATGCCGGTACCGTGTGGAAAAAAGTAGTTTCGAGAAACTGCGTTTAAAGTTTAGGGGACAATTCTAGTGAACACGGACGCCACCTCACAGAATTGGCTGCATCTCCGAAAATAAGTCGAATTTTGAAAAATCCTTCCAAGGTCATATTTTTGAAAGTCTAAACTTTAAATATATGAAAAAAAAAATCGAATTTTTCAAAATTCTAGAGTAGAATACCCCCTTAAAATCAATTTCCGGAATGGCCTTTAATCCGCGTAGCGTTTGATGTTTAATGTTTTAAACGACTTAAAACGGTTTTCTTGAAGCAGTAGTTTAAGTTTGCGACACTATGTTGGTTAAGAATTTGGCGAAAACTTCTTAAAGAATCAGTGCATTATGCGAGGGTGTTTCCGGGTCGTAAGTATATATACAAGACTCATCGCCAGTAATAAGAGGTTTCATTACATCCTCGTAGTTGGAAAGCATTGTTTCAGAGTCGTTAACGCGACGCTGTGTTTCGAAAAAAATCAGTAATTTTAGAACCAATTTTAGGCCCAAATGATCTTTCAAAATGGTTTTCATTGAGTTTTCCGATATTCCAACGATGTCAGTAAGATCGCTGATTGTTAATCCACGATTCTTAAGCACCAATTCTTTTATTTAATCTGTTAATGTTGATGGCTGTCCTGGACGTGGTTCGTCTTCAACGGGTTCTCGACACTCTTTGAAAAATTTTTAACAATAAAAAACACTTAAGACAAAAAATTTCAGATCAATATTTCATAAACTGTTCAGGGTATAAAAAATGTAAATTTAAATATAATGACACACAAAATTACAGTATTTGTTTAGCACTTACTTTCAGAGATATTACCGGAGTTTCTTAATACCTTACCGAGAAATTTTATGCGAGATGCGCATTCTTTAGCTACTCGCTTTCAAGTGAAAGCGCACAGCACCACCAACTTTCCCGCTCACTCTTAAATTTCACCAAAAGAAATGCCAACGAGTCATCGTTCGAGAATATCAAATAAAAACGAAAATTACTTTTTCGATTAGTTTGTTTATATGCTTCTAATTGCTGTTAAATTTTACGCTCACTGCACTTTATTGGCCATAAAATAAAGCTGCTTAGCGGCCTCACACATAGCAGCGCCCACATTTAAGTGCTCATTTACAGCTATACGTATGTGTGCTTATTGTATAAACAAAAGCATTAGAGTGTATTTATAAATATGTATATTTACATATTTATTTATATATTAGTTTGTTTGTATGTATGTATGTGGGAAAGAGAAAATGTTTACGTACTTGCTGGCTGCTGCATCTGTTTACTCGCTTTGCCACTTGTTTTCTGAAATCGCACAAAATGAAAACAATAAAACGAATGCATAAAATAACAACAATACGCATGAAATCACAAAGCTAAGCTAATTATGTTTATAGCAGCGAAAATGCTAAAAAAAATATTTAAAACACAATTTTTGTTTTTAATGCAAAATATTTGAAATTTTTTTTATGTGTGTACAAAGCGATTTGCAAGTGGTTTGTTTATTTGAAAATGCTTTCAAAGAGAATAATTCAATAATTTGGTTGCCAAAAAAATAAAAACTAGAGTCAAAAGAAAATAGTTGTTGCTTTAGTTTGAGGCAAAGAAGATGATAACTATAATAATGTTAAAAACTTTTTTTTTGTATAAATGTATAACTAAATATATGTATTAGGGTGTTTTTTTTGATACTTCTCGAGATATTCGACTTTTTAAGAAAATTTTTATAGTAGATGTTATGTATTAAAAAATCTATGAAAATTGCATACAGCCTTACATATAAAGCTGAATAACTCGGGAAGATCTTTTTTATACAAAATAAAATTGCCTACAAATTTGTCGTGTACATTTTTTCTATAGCTCTTGTCATTTACGAGATATATACAAAAAAATGCGAAATTCTTGGAAAAATCGGGTTTAGAGCCACGTACTACCTCGCCGGTGTAAGTTACGACTTTGTTGCACTGGGCCCTTTTATATAGAGAACAGTTCTGAGAAATATGCGCCTAAAGTCAAAGAGATGCCATAAAACACCTCTGATTTGTAGGAATTTAAAGATAAAAACTCACGATTGTTGTGTATTTTCTATGGAAAATTTTTACAGGCCTTGGTCCAGTTCTTAATGTTAATATTAAGAGCTAAAATTTTCACGGAATTTTTTTTAGGGTATTTCTAAGGAAATTTCGTGGCGGGACTGAAAAAAATTAATAGTTCAATAAAAAAAACACCCTTATATATATATATATGTGACCTGGTCTACGGAAAGAGGGCTTAGGTGTCAAAAAATCAATTTTTTTTTTCAATTTTTTTTTCTTTTGTTTTTTTTTTCGCACGTTAGCTCCTTTTTCGTAGACCAAGTCAAATATATTATATGTACATGTATATATGGGCTTCCTCGCTGAACAAAAATTGGCTCGAAAACTTCGGATCTTATTGCAACTTTTCAAGAGCCCATAGATGTCGCTTACGAAGTTCGAACGACTTCTGTTCTTGTACAAGCCGTATTTTTATGCTTTTAATTTAAGATATTGAGGTAAAATGCGTCAAGTCGTTCCAAACGTCAAACCTAGTTGCTGCGAACGGCGCCGAATTGACCTTCCATTTATGTACACTCTCAGCTACGTATATTCGAATCACTATTCCTTAAGAACTTGCCAATCGGCCTCTAACAGTGTATTATCATAAAAACAAGAAAAAACGTTAACTTCGGTTGCACCGAAGCTAAATACCCTTCACAGGTGCAGTTCTGTTAGTAACTATTTGTTCAGTTTGTATGGAAGCTATATGCTATAGTCAACCGATCTGAACAATTTCTTCGGAGATTACATTGTTGCCTTAGAAAATAATATATACCAAATTTCGTGAATATATCTTGTCAAATGTGAAAGTTGTCAATACAAGAACTTGATTCCGATCGTTCAGTTTGTATGGCAGCTATATGTTATAGTTAACCGATCTGAACAATTTCTTCGGAGATTACATTGTTGCCTTAGAAAATACTATATACCAAATTTCGTGAATATATCTTGTCAAATGTGAAAGTTGTCAATACAAGAACTTGATTCCGATCGTTCAGTTTGTATGGCAGCTATATGTTATAGTTAACCGATCTGAACAATTTCTTCGGAGATTATATTGTTGCCTTAGAAAATAATATATACCAAATTTCGTGAATATATCTTGTCAAATGTGAAAGTTTTCCATACAAGAACTTGATTCCGATCGTTCAGTTTGTATGGCAGCTATATGTTATAGTTAACCGATCTGAACAATTTCTTCGGAGATTACATTGTTGCCTTAGAAAATACTATATACCAAATTTCGTGAATATATCTTGTCAAATGTGAAAGTTTTCCATATAAGAACTTGATTCCGATCGTTCAGTTTGTATGGCAGCTATATGCTATAGTGGTCCGATATCGGCCGTTCCGACAAATGTGCAGCTTCTTGAAGAGAAAATGACGTTTGCAAAATTTCAAAACGATATCTTAAAAACTGAGGGACTAGTTCGTATATATACAGACAGACGGACAGACGGACAGACAGACGGACATGGCTAAATCGACTCAGCTCGACATGCTGATCATTTATATATATACTTTATAGGGTCTCCGACGATTCCTTCTGGGTGTTACAAACTTCGTGACAAACTTAATATACCCTGTTCAGGGTATAATAATACGAATACTTCATAGTGCACATTAATGTGATAATGCCAGTCGATTACATTTTTGCCAGTTAGCTGTTGGTTTCACTACACTCTGAGAATGTGCGAATCGAAGCAGCTGATATGTGGATAGTTCAATTAAGTAATCATTATACCATTCTTTATTTTGCTACTTTTTGTGATATGTAGTATGCTAGTCGTTTAATTGAGTCCCTACTTTCCAAGACTGAAAAAAAACAATTGCAACAGTAAACCTTTTTGACAAAGTTTTAACGCGATATTAATATTGTTAAGTGTTTGAGACTAATTTTTTCTGTGAAAAATGAGACGTGGTCTCTAAAAATCTAGCACAAGTAATTTGGGTCGTGTTCTAATTATAAAGAAAGCAGAGTCTACTAAAACATTAAATTATATAAATTATGTTTTAACATTGATTGCATTCAATTACAAAATCCAAGCTTCCTAGTATTGTTGTTGACTCTATATCTCTGGTGAGTCCAAACGTCAAAGCAGGAGCGGTATATTTTTGCAACAATTGTGTTTAGAAGACAGATTTGTTGACATGCATATGTTATTTGAATCTCTTAACTTTTTATCCGACACTTAAGTAAGTTCAAAACTAGGAAAGTGTTTTTTTTTTAGTTTAACAGTAAGACATATATGTATTAGATATTAGAAACCCGTAAGAAAACGAAATAATTTAATAATGTTGAAAGCTTCATGACTGAAGAGTCGAAAGAGGTGCGAATATAATTAATATAGTAATTAATAGTATTGCCGCTTTGCAACACATTAATTACTTCCAGAGCAGGCTTTCTGCATAATCGAGTTTAGTACATAAGGGAACTCTATTCACTATAAATGAATCATCTATGAATTATGATATCCTATTGGGTTGTTTACTAAGCAATTTCGTTCGATGACTTATTGATTCTTTTTCGCAACCAACTTCATAATTTACAGCTTTAATGTCATATGTTTTAACAGCTAATGCAGTAAGTTGTTTAAAAAAAATATTCATAATTTTTTGAATATTTTTTGTTTGGTGCCCTGATGAAGATGGAAAACATTTTCGGCATTTTTTAATGTTTTATTATAAAATGACTAAAAAATCAGTTCAAACTTGTCGAAGATTATGTAATGTGTACGTAGAAAATATGTTGACCGAACGCCAATGTAAAATTGACAATTTCGATCTTGAGGATGCACGACGTTTTGGAAGGACTCTTGAAGCCGATTTGGGTAAAATAAAGACGTTGGTCGATGTAATTCGAGATAATGTTGAATCTTTAAATTTGTCTAAAGTTTTACAAGCACATGAAACGTCCAGGATTAATTTCGATACTCAATATATGGGTTCCTCAACTTACAGTTCGTTCGTACAGAATAAAATTTAAAATTAAATTTTCTTACTCGTATTAACGACTGTGATTTGCTTATTAAATGTCAAAGAAGTGATCCATTTTCGAAGCTGACGACGAAAACTGGGTTCTTTACAAAAGTATAAAGCACAAGGGATCATGGTCTAAAAAGGACCTGGCCACTTCAAAGGCTGATAGTCAGGTGATAAGTTTATGTTGTCTGTTTGATGGGATTACACTTTTTTGAGCTTTTGATCTGACAATACCATGACTAATTCTGCATAGTTATTAGATGGATGCACTAAAACAGCAAAGGTCAGAATTGATTAATAGAAAAGGTGTAGTGACCTCTTACAAGTTGGATAACTTGATCGATTTCGATTCGATTTTCATGTATATACACATTTAGGAAGCCATATCGAGTTGCTTTAAATCATTAACTTCCCATATTTAAGTAAGTTAACCTTCTTCATCCTACGGAAGTTGACATAAAGCCATTACGGCAGTGTATTTGGAAAAATTCTACAATTTCATATTTAGGTATAAAATCGATTTTCTTGTATATACACATTTAGAAATCCATATCGAGTTGCAGAGGTCAGAATTGACCTCGCTAAAGGTAGTGAGTGTTATCACACCAACCATGTTCTACAGACTTGGCATATTCGGACTATTACTTGTTCTATTCTCTGAAAAAATTTTTTAATGGGAGAAACGTCACTTCAAATCAGGACGTCGAACCATTTGGAACAGCTTTTTTGCTTTGCAAAGATCGACAACTTTATAAATGATAACTCATAATTTCATAAATTGTTTAACACAATAAAGAATCGAGTTTAAATTGCACTAAAAAATGACTAATATGTGAGATATTTTAACAAAAGTTTGTGAATTACGTGTGCTGAGTATCCTATGGCTTGAATTAGTGAAAAAAGTCAGTGAATTGCCCTAAAGCCCATCTACCTAATATAGTGATTTTAGGTCTTCACGTTGACTCTGTGGTTATATCAGTTAATGTACTACTGTCCATTTGTACTGTGTATCAAATTGAAAAGTGAATTTTTAATTTATACTTTGCATGTTTGTCGAATCGGTAATTTCTTTTCTGAAAGTTGGTAGTACTGTTAGTGACATCTATGCTAAATTGCACGTAATATTTTATTGAAATCTAAGATGATATGTGCTTTAAGAAATATTTTGTGTTAAAATGATAGTTATCGGTTCAGACGCTGATCAAACCCCATATATCTAATTTAAGGATTTTTGCTCATATTTTTTATTCTTATGTTATCTTAGACATAAAGTAGGAAAAAGGATGTAGGATGTTAACCACTTATGAAATCGGACCGTATGTTCTCTTAACACCTTTTTATTGCGTGGGGAGTAGCGGTCGACTTTATTTAGAGTTTAGAATTAGAGAGAAAATAAGAAATGATTGCAAGTTAGTTACAAGGCTTTTCAAGACGAAGAAGTTTCATGTAAGCTACCTATAACAAAAATAAGTTCAATTAGATCTTAAATTTGTATAAAGTTAATTTAAATCATAATCGATATAAGCTTGCGCGAATGCCTACTTTTTGCTTGCTTATATAAACACTGGCATGGATTCTATAAACGAGCTGATTCCACACACTAGCCAAACAAGCATCGTTTGCGCTTTAGAAACGCACTTGGGAACAGACGTCAAACGAGACTGAGACAGCCGCGGCTTTATTAAGAGCCACATGATAGCTACATGTGTACTTATATATGTATATTTAACTTATTTTGACTTTGAATTTACAATTCGAAGGCGTCAAAGGCAGCGGAATTTCTCAATTTGTTTCAATGCGAGTTTGAAGTGCACTTTTAGGCGCACAAAGCACCACGAATCTGTGCAGAGACAGGCTGACTTTGTTGGCGCTTAGTAGCTGCTGTGCGGCCACTTATATAAATACCATATATATGCAGTTATATGGTGGTATATTATGCCTATGATTTTGTTGGCCTAGCAACTTCTATGGAAATATTTTTTGGCGTTCAGCAAAAGTCAAAGCTATGAAAGGCGAAAGTCTTCGAGTAGCAGCAGCCACTTCTGGCTTATTACTCGTACTAGACCTTGAGTTCATTTGCATTAATACAGATATATACTATATGACGCATCTAGACATATGCTCTTCTTGTTGTATAACGATATTAGCGTCACGTGTCTATTTAAATTTCTCACTCGAATAATATAAAGACAAGTTGCCAGCAAGCATTTTACAGGGCATTTATACATATACGTGGATGAAGCGCTATGCGCAGTGGATATGAAAAAACAAGTATGTGGAAGAGGTGTGTGCATGCAAGAAGATATGTGTGGAGCAAAATGTCGAAAACTGTTAGCAAGAAGCGGCTTCCTTAATGCTTGAGGTGATGGCTTTAAAGCCAGAGCAGTCGTTTCGGCATAAAAAATTATGAAGAAAAAAAAAAAGAGAAACATAAAATGGCAACAGCAAATACCAGAATTTACAAAAGCAAAATATGACTTTCTCTTGTGCTCGCAGTATTTCCAAATTATTTTCACACAAGTTCACTAACCTTGCTTGTGGGTAATTGATGTAATTACTTTGGTACTTAATGTAATTTGCCACAGCAATCATGAAATGAGCTGCAAAAAAGTTTGAAATTACAATTTGAAACATTTATGTGTATAAAATTCTTATTCTTTTTTTAAATTTATGTAAAAGAGAATGGATGTTTGCCATACATTCAACGATCAGAAAATTTATATGCCTGCAATTACACGTGCAAAAGCATATTTCCTTGAAATCCTATATGGGTCAAGTGCAAATGAAAAAAGTGGCTTACAAGATGGCTTGTTATTAACTGGAGAGCGTTGAGAAGAATGAAGCTGTTGAGACGGTTGAATCTCTGCAACGACAACGACGATTCAGATCAAAGTGTAGATAGTGTTACTCCGCCTTTTAGTTTACCATGGACCTATGCAGTATTATTTTGTGTATTAAATACTTTCCTTAAAGGACTGCTGATACTGAGGTGAAAGTTCTGGTAATGAAGAAATATAGATTTACTTTGATACATTAACCTCAAAATGTCTAAAATTTCAATACAATAGTCTAACTCTTTTTGAGGTTCCTCTCTCATGTGTGTTAACTACACATGTGTATTGCTTTCAGCTCATTTGCATTGTTGTAGTCTATACGGCTGCAATCTACTGTGCCCAAAAAAAAGGTGACATTTGAATTTAAACTGCGCGCGTCACAGGATTTGGATAATTCTTTTTTTTTAGGTTGGTAGTACTGTCAGTCACATTTATGTCAAATTTCATGTCAAAATATTTATTAGTGTTTGGGATACGTGTCGTTTTGTGAGCTGCTAAAAGTGAGTTTTTCGTTTTTTGCGATGTCGAAATTTGTTGAGTAAAGAATTTGCATTAAATTTTCTTTACATAATCAATTTTCCGCTGCGGATACGTTGAGGATGGTGGAGAAAGCCTTTGGTGATGAGGCTATGTCTAACAAAAATGTTTACAAGTGGTATAGTGAGTTCCAAGTCGGCCGTGAACTTGTCGAAGACGAAGAGCGTCCATGGCGACCATCAACCTCAATCGACGAAGCTCACGTTCAACAAATCAAAGATTTGGTGTTGAAAAACCGTCTATTAACAATAAGAGACCTTGCTGATGAAGTTGGCATATCGAAAGGCTCAGCCAATACGATTTTGAAGAATGTTTTGGTCCTCAAGCGCGTCAAATCTCGACTGGTACCGAAAACATTGAATTTTTTGGAAAAAAGGCGTCGCATTGAAGTGTGTGAAACGATGCTTTCCGACTACCAGGGTGTCATGAAATGCATTATAACTGGCGATGAGACTTGGATCTATGCTTGCGACCCCGAAACAACCGATCAATCGAGCGAATATCGTGCCAAAAGAGAGCCGAGACCAAAAAAATCGCACCAAAGTCGCTTAAAAATCAAGGTCATGTTGACTGTTTTCTTCGATTATCGTGGTGTTGTGCATTATGAATTCCTTCCAACTGGTCAAACAGTCAACAAGGAATATTATTTGAACGTTATGCGTCGTTTGCGTAATGCTATCCGCCTAAAAAGGCCGGAATTGTGGAAAGACAATTCTTGGTTTTTACACCACGATAATGCACCATCCCATACTGCCCTCGTAATTCATGATCATTTCGCCAAAAACACAACCCATATTGTTCCGCAACCACCGTATTCACCTAATCTGGCGCCGTGCGACTTCTGGCTGTTCACCAAGCTCAAAAGACCGCTCCGGGGACACCGTTTTTATACGATAGAGGAGATTCAAGCCGCAGCGAAGACGGAACTGAAGGCCATCCTGGAAAGTGACTACAACCAGTGTTTCAAAGATTGGAAAATTCGTTGGCATAAGTGCATTGCATCGGGAGGGGATTACTTTGAAGGGGATGAAATTGATTTTGAAGAATAAATAAAGATATTTCAAAATAAATACAATGTCACCTTACCGCCTTTTTTGGGCACAGTAGTATATTCACAAATTTGGTATAGGTTATTTTCTAATGCAGCAATATAATCTCCGAAGAAATTATTCAGATCGGATTACTATTCCATACAAACTGAACACATAGTTACTAAAAGAAAGTCTTCGGTACAGCCGAAGTTAACGTTTTTTCTTGTTTTAAATTAATATCAATAGATTTGCAGCTAAAATTTGTAAAACGTTAATGGATACTAACCACAAGGTTAGGTTAAGTAAGTTTCAGTGATTGGTTCGTATTCTGATCATGTTCTTATAGTTTCTTCTATCGAGTGCGAATAGGATTTTTTTATACTAACGATCTACAGCTTTTTACATGAATTTTGCAGTTTTGCACCCGATATGCGATACAAAGTTGCTGCCTTGAGTGTCTGCGTAGATATTGACTCTGGAGTTGCCTTCAGGTGCATTAGGGACTAGGTCTGTGGCTTTCGTTTTGGCAAAGATTTCAGCTTGAAATGTATTGCAGTGGTCCGGCAACTTAAAAGCCTGCCATATGCCTAACTCTGGACAATTTATTCCCGCACAAACTCCATCCTCCATTTTTGAGCCATCCGCATTAATTATTAGATTGTTGCCCGCAGCTTACATCTTCTATGTTTACTTAGAACCTTCATTCGCAGTTGTAAAGTAGAATCATGTAGTTGACGTTTGCCAATCTCCATTACCCACCGAGCTGTGTCCAAAGGTTCTAAATGTAAATTCTCCTACAGACAGTAGTCATCCGGTGGAGTTTACTGCGCAGTACAGCGAGTTGTTCTTAAAGCGCATGTTATGCACGGCGTAGTGAGCCTCTGAACTCTTTCCATTGACTTTCAAAAGATCGATTTCCGTACGTTTACCAACCACAACACTGCACCGTAGATCAGAATTCGTCTTACAATACCTGTGTAGCACCAGTTCATGAGAGAGGAAGACAGCTCCCAGGTTGCACTGAGCATCTGCTTACACACATAAAAATCATTGCTACTCGTGCTAGAGGAATTTTGTACCTCTTTGTGAACGTCAGCAGATCCATTTTCTCCGGGTTCAACTCCACACCCGCTTGCGGTGCCCAATTCTCTACTGCGAGTGGTGGTCATAATATTGCTATTGGTCTGTAGATACCTTCTCGTTATTAAGATGGTAATGTCATCCATATGCCACTATCTTAGGGGCTTTGCCGTCCAAGTTACTTAGCAGTTTTTTCACTACAAATATACATAGAAGCGGAGATAGCATTCCAGGTGGAGTCCTCTACATACTTCCATGGTCATTCTAGCGTTGTTCCATTCTACTCTTATCCTTCTTGAAGTCAAGAGGCTTTGGATCCAGCATTGTATAGCAGAATCAACACCTAAGGATTGTTGTTTTTCAGAATAGATTTAGTAGAGACGTTGCCCAGGAATGCTCCAAGAGCGTAGTTTTTATATTTAAGAGCCTTTTCAATATTAAATACCAGTGAGTGGAGTCTGTATTGATCTGCCTTTCATATAGATTTTCTTTAAATTTTTATCAGGAAGGAATTTAAGGAAGGAAGGAAATTAAGCTTAAAACTTTTTCGAGAAGGTTGGGTTGTTTCTGCCAGCCTAACACTAACCACTAACTAATCAGTAATCTTAAGCTAACTTAACTAAATATGCCAAGAACTAACGAATTTGGATGTGTGGAGTACAGTATAGTCTTTTCTTTGAAAGCTGACCAATTACGTCTTAACGAGTTCGAAATATTTTCTACATATTTTCCAGATCTGATATCTGCACTCTACATACCCCAGTTCGTTCGTTTTTATACAAAAGAACGGAAATGCAAAGTGATATTATGATATTAAATGATATTTCTTTATTCATTCTGGACATATGTATGTACATCTGTATCCTATATTCTTTTTCTGTTTTTCTTTTTTGTCATATACATATGTAAATGTATTGCCTTCAATAAAATTTGCTGACCACAAAAGTGAATATGTCGAACAACAGATTTGCCAGAATTTTAATACGAGGGTAGTAAAATAAGTTAAGTTCTGTTTGGAGAAAACGACAGCTTCGCAGATAATAAGTATGTTAGAGTAATTTAAGAATTTTGTGTCAAAATGCGATGAATATTACTTTAATAATTGTAAATTTATTATCATATATAGCACTGAGTTTCATAGCTCAATAGTCTCGTACATTCAAGGTAACCTAGTTAAATCAGCACAAAAAATAAGGTTCATTATATGATATAAAGAAAGCGTGTACTCTTAGCTTCAGATATTGGGAAAGCAATATCAAAAGCGCAATTGTGGGGCCACTTAAATGCAGGTCTTGACAATATAAAACTAAAATTAGGTATTTTTTCAGTCTTAGATAAAAGTAGAAATTATGAACTTTTCTGAGTAAACAAGGTGGAACTACTTACTAATAAGATCCCAGTAGCGATAAAATTTTTAGGCTCACATTATTTGATTATCGACAAATCCCGTTAGATTGGCGAATGCCGAAATATATATATTATTTAAATTGAAAATTAATTTTTCATTCATTACTAAATTTGAAAGCGTTAACTGATTTGTATTTTTCAGAGGAATTAGCTGTTCAGAGAAGCTTTGTAAAATATAGGATATGTCAGTTTGAGAACCGTGAGATTTTGTTTGATTTAAAAATAAAACTCTACTTCAAAAAGGTACTCATTTATCAAACAATCCTCGTATATATTTATGTAAATCTAAATTTCCAAGTAAATTCCAATGGGTGAGTCATTGCGGTGCAAGAGGTGAATCCACAATTGAAAGTGTGTACAAACCACATGCTTGCGTAGAAGTGCCGAGGGACAGTCT
This sequence comes from Bactrocera zonata, assembly GCA_037783105.1. Lineage (NCBI taxonomy): Eukaryota > Metazoa > Arthropoda > Insecta > Diptera > Tephritidae > Bactrocera > Bactrocera zonata. The sequence continues at coordinate 78,806 of JBAWJQ010004397.1, forward strand.
GGAGGAAGAGTGGTGAGTAAGTTGATGGCTTGTTGAGTGAAGCAGTGATAAAGAGGCATGCTATGTGGTGGGTGTGGCCACACATTCCAATATATCTGCAAGCTCGTAGCGACGGCTATTGTATGAAATATGTGTAGATATATATATCTAGAAGTGAATATACGCTACAGCTGCAGTGTACATATGTATGTATGTGTTCGTAAGTGCCCGGCCTTTGGCTATAAACTTGTAATTAAATTGCGAATTTATTAAATTTATTCTTAGTTCACATTTTGACTGTGGATTCGGTAGAAATTTCAAGTTTTTCACTCAAATAAATCCTGAGTTTGCCTGATTTGTGGATTGTTGAATGGCTGCATCATCTGATTGAAATCAAATATTACACAATGCCAATGAAGGACTGCTGTGTGTTTGCACATGCTGGAAAGTTGCTTTGCTTTTCAAAATAGTTGCGAAGTCCATGCTTTTTTCTTTCTGCAGTCAAGGGGCAATTTGTAACGAATTTTTATTATGTTTGTCTGCCGACCGTCATGCTTGCCTTGTTTGCTGATGAAAACTCTTTTGTGCGAAAAGTTTTTGTGCCAGTGGAAAAGAAAATTTTGAATGCGAAATTTTTTGGTTTGCAATTATTTTTTCTTGATTAGAATTTGACGATTTCAATGCGGTGGATGCATAATATATAGAAATATAATAATATATAGAATAATAATATATATTGGTATTTGAAATATGAATTAAACGGGTAGACGGCAGCTTTGAGAGACAACTGAAGCTTCGCACATGAGTAGTTATTACTGCAGTAGAAAGGGAAGTAAGTTGCAATTATCATATATCATACTTGCAACTATTTAGATAACATTTGTAATGCGGGAGCTTAAGGTGGTATTCTAGTCTAGAAATTTAAAAAAACCGAAATTTTGTTTTTATATTTTCAAAGTTTAACTATTCAAAAATATGTGTACAAGAGGATTTTTCAAAATTCAAATTATTTTCGGAGATATAGGCATTTTTCTTATCCAAACTGGTTCGACCGGAACGCGAAACTTTGAACGGGTTTTTCTCAAAACTGACTTTTTCGGAACGATGCCCACGATTTCTCAGGTTCTACTGGACCGATTTATTTGAAATTTTTATAAAGTCTTCTTTATAGCCTTGTCTATGGTTGGAACTATCCCCATCCCAAAATTTTTATTTTTATTATTTTTAAAAAATTAGAAATAGTCAGAAAAAGTGATATTTAGAAAAAAATTTTTTTTCAGGAAGTCACCATTTTGTGAAAAAAAATGTTTCCCACTTTTCCGTAGTTCCGACCATTGCGACATTATTCTAGATTACTATTTTTTTTTTTTTGGTTTCAGATAACCAGGAGGGTTGAAATCATGGGCATGGTCACGTGGAAATTTTTAGAGACCCCCCACTTCGTCAGCTCATAATTTTTGAAATTTTTTACTTTTTTTAGTTTTTAATTTTTTTCTGTACTCTTCAAAAATTAACAAATAACTAATAAAAAAATGGTTAGTAAAAATATTAATTGCCTTTTTTTTAACGACACTTTAAAAATTACCTGAAATTCATGCTTCTAGACTAGGATACCCCCTTAAGTATTTATAATATTTTCATCGATGAGGTTGATAATAATCATTGAACTCATTTGTATGTATGAATGACCATAAATATTCTTGGAAAATTTAGCGAAGAATTAATATGATTATAAGCTGAGGGGAAATAATTCACAGCATTAAAAAATATTTTAATATTATTCCCAATAAACTACTATTAATGTAAATAGTTTTAGCTATATTAAATTTTTTTTCTGAACTACACTCAATTTGAAAATCCGCTACTTAGAAGCTTTAAATTGAATGCGTTTTGCGGTTTTGCTAATTTTTTACAGGCGAGTAATTATAGCAGTCTAATCGGATTGAAAAGCTGATTAAAGTTAATTAATTGAAAGTGTTTATTTTAATTTTAGGTATAGCTTTTCTGCATTCATTTGCAAGTTGCACTTGCATTTGTATGTGTATGTGTAGATTTGTCTTAAGAGCTGTAAAAACAATTAGCAACTATTTAATTAAAGTAAGCGACAACTGATGAAGGGCAAATAGGAAATAAAGTAAAGTGAAAATAGCTGCAGCCAAGCTATAATACCCTTCTTTGGTGTATTTGTTATATCAGAAAGCTCTAAGAAGATTTTTAGCTTGATTTGCACGAGTCAGTTTGTATGGCAGCTATATGCTATAGTGGTCCGTAGTTGTGGTACGATATTGGTTGAATAATTGGCGAAAAACTCACTACGAATCAATACAGTATGGCGCTGAGCATTATCGTGGTGCAAAACCCTAGAGTTGTTGGCCTATAATTCTGCCTATTTTCACGAATAGTTTCGCACAAACGGCATATAACACAAATAATATTCTTTTTTGACAATTTGGCCGGTCAGAAGGGTTTTGGAAAGCACCACACTTCGATAATCGATTAAAACTGTTTGTGGTTATTTGGATTCGGCTCACGATATTCTCCTGCTTCTGAGTTGTAAGCATAGAGCCAGTAATAATACGTTTCATTACTTAACTATAGTCATAAGGCATTGCTTTAGACAATCGTGCCTTCACTTTTCTTAGGCCCAAATGATCTTTCAAAATGGTATACCCTGATCCTTTTGACATTCCAACGCTGCCAGTAAGATTTCTCACTGTTAATCGTTGATTCTCAAACTTTTTTTTTTTTATTTTAGTCCTAAACGTGGTTCATTGTTAACGCGTACTCGACCTATTTTGAATAATTTTTACCAATCAAAAACACTTGCTTGTGACAAACAGTTATCAACGAAGGCCTTTTTCAACATTCTGAAATTTTCGGTACTAGAAAGTTGATTCCGTAATAATGATCGATATCGGCAGCGTTGTTTCTGAGATGTGTGTTTTCACCTAAATTTGAGCGATGTTGTGCCCATCATCCAGTTTTGATTCCACTTAGTGTTAAGTCTTCTAATGTCATCTCGCATGTAAAATGGACGTATTTATTTATTGATTTAGCGCGCCTTAGTACTTTTTAATAGTACCGTTATATGAAAAGTGGACGGGATTATCATTCGATCTCATCTGTTTTTGTCCTAAACGTGTTGGGTTAGCATAGCTATAAAGGTTTACGGGATATATTACCTTAATTTAGTATTTGGTTATGGAAATTTATTGATTTCCGTTTAATGGCATTTTGTGGGCGTGGTTCGATTTCGCCTATTTACGGATTTTTCCTCACGATACTGAAGAACAATTGCACAAAGTTTACATTTACGATATCTCAGTTTGTACTCAAGTTACAGCTTCCACAGATGATCGGACGGATGGATACTTTTGTCCGATATTTTCGGAGAGTATAGCGCTGCCGCGGACACTTTCCGTTCGAAATTTTATAGAGATGTATTTTCAAATGAAAAAGTTTTACCTACAACGAATTGGGTTTGATCAATCAGCTTCAATGGCGGCTATATAATAGAGTGCTGCGATCTAAACAATTTCTTCGTAGATTGCACGGTTGCCTTAGACAATAATCTATTAAAGGTCAGAACTTTCAAAAAAATATTTTTTTTTTTGTATTTTCGTTAAGTGTAATGTCATAAAAATGTTTTCTGAAAATTTTGCGTTCATCCGATAATTATTTTTTGAGATATTCGACAAATAACAAAGAGAGCTCGGCACCTCAAAGCGCTCGGGTGAAACTTTAAACGCGTTTTTCTCAAAACTATGTTTTTTTTTTAAACTGTGACAACTGTAACTCGAAAACCGCTCGGTATATTTTAATGAAATTTATACAGCTTTTAGAATACATAATAAACTCGGGCCTGATCGAAGGATTTTTTTTTTAAATTTCGGTTTTTTAAGACCAATTAACTGTTGATTTTTTCGCAAAAATTTAGAAAAAAAATTTCCTGAAGCCGCCATTTTGTTAATTTTTGAAAACCAAAAAATCATTCGATTAGGCCCGGGACTATCTATTTATAAAACTAATTTTTTCTGTCCGATTGATTTTAGATGAATCTCCAAGGACTTATGGTTATCACCGCAAGTACCTTTTTTTGGAACAAGGTCAACACAAACCACTTTAACTTTGGAAAGAAATTTTTTTTAACGGTTGGAAAAAAGTGAACATATCTTAGAAATGCTTAAGTCGGCTTCAGCAATAAGCAATCTTGTTAAATTTTGATCTGTTTTTGCATATTTCTAAACTAAAGTTATTAAGTATACTGTAATAATAAACGAAATATTGAGTATTGAAAAAGTCAATGAGAATTTCTCGAATTGCCTCCATTGTCCTTTAGTCAATTTAAGCTATTTTTGCTTACAGCTACTTATAGACATTCATACATACATAAACGAGTATATACATATGTATGGTCTGCTTAATTTTCCACCCCAACTGTTAGGCACCTATTTGTACAAAATTCTTCTTCATTTCAATAACGCCGCAGGATATGTCTGCTGGTCTAGCAAACTTCGTTCAAAGAACTGCAATTGTTTGATGTGAATAAGTTCTCCAAGTTAACAGTTTAAGTTAAACAGCTTAAAATTTCATAAAAATGCAAATTTAAAGTCGCTCAAACACCTGATATTTTCTTTGACTGTTTGTTACATTTAATGCTCTTGCCGACATTTCCCCACTTCCACACCAGCAGCACATTCAGTCTGATATTGTTGCTTTGCTGAGCATTTCCACCTTTGCTTGTTTCGCCGGAAATTTGAAAGATTTATGCGTTTAGTGCAATTTGGCAAACGAATGTAAATGAGTGCAATATTTCTAGCACAAGTGCTCAAGGTAGGAAGAACATGCGTTGGAGGAAAGCATTCCTGAAATGTTCACATGCTGGTTTTCTCAAAACTAAATTGCATTCAGTGTAATTATGTATTTGTTGTATGCAATTTCTTCTACCATATTGTTTCACGTGGGTGCGAGCAACAAGTTTTTGGTGTTTTGTTTTCAGCATGAAATAATTAAATTTGCATAATAGTTTTTAAAGGAACTTTATTGTATTTGATTCATATTTGGTAGGTATCTAATAATGTTGTAACGACGAATATACAAGGTTTATCTCAGATATATCCTGAACAACTTAACTCACTTTCTACTGGTTTCCTTTTGAAAGAAACTGATGATTAATTATTCTTAATTTTAGAGATTAGATTTGGTTAGGTTAAATGATCGATCTTAACAGGTATCTCACTTAGAACCCGATTGTAGTAGTTTAAAGGTGATCATAAAGACCCTAATGAATTGACAAACTGTTTAATTAAATTTGAGGCAACGGATATCACACCAGCTTGGCGAAGATATTACTGCTGAGACTTTTCAACCTTAGACTTGCAAAAGCAGGGCAATGGGGGAGAAAGTACCTGGATGTTTTCACTTTACTTTTTTCATATATTTAACTTTGACAGTTTGCGTCCGACTGGTTTTTTAGCCTTACAGCTTGAATGTCTATTTGGAAATATTCGGTAAGAGCTATTGTGATTAAAGGAGGATGAATTTTACTAATATCAAGTAGTGCCGTGAATGTTTTACGGCTATTCTAAGACAACATTCGTTGTGTATTTATGTGAGTACCTGCCGAGGATGATCTTACCCCATGGTGCTTAAAAGCACATATGTAGATCAAAACAATGTGTTGATCAGCGCATCAAATAATACATGTTTTTTGCAGGTATTATTTGACTCCAATTGGTCAGATGGAAGGGATATATTTTCCATCTTGGTTGGGTTTGAGGCCGACTTAAAACTCCCGCGCTGTGGATCCGTCACACGTGGATTCCATACTTAAATAAATTTTGTCTTTAGGTTGAAAGCACCCAAAAGGTTGAAAGCATCCCCAAAAAGCCAAACTTAATGAGCAGATTAGAGCGAACTCTAAGAACTAAAAGCTTCCCAGCTGGCCAAGCTGGTACCAGATTTAAGTCGGTCAGATCTTGTAGGTTTTGCCGCTATGGACAGGCACCGAAACAAATCTGATAACGAAGTAATTTTACCTGAAAGAAGCTTCATTTTGGAGCAGTTCTTCTTTTTTACTGGCGTAGATACTGCTTACGCGGTTATAACCGAATTAAAAGTAGTAAGTGTATTACGAGTTTAATAGCACTACAGTGCATAGCCCACAGCTAAGCTTGACGGTGAGCTCTTTACTGAAGATTTCCCTTCCAACTTTTCCTCTTAGCTTCGACTCATCCGTAAAAACCGCACTGCTATTCTTCTCCAGACACCTCACTCTTCCACACATCTCTTGTCAGCACATATGCGGATAAACAATCACCAGGAAAAGCTTGTGCAAAGCAGTGATCTAAGCTTTCAGGGATGCAATTTAAGGAGAAGAAATTTTCGGAGCGATCACCTTTATTTACATACGTGTAGAGAAGACATTTGCTAATTTCAAAAGTTTTAAATTTGGAAGTGCACTATTTTCGTCATGCCTATTTCTCTCCTTCGCTCTTGTCCGTAATAAGTGGTACTTCCTCCCTTCACTCTATTCCTGGAGTAATAATTGTTTCGGAGCTAACCACATCTGGCTAGTATTTTCATATTTTTTAGACTACTGAAAACGCCCCCTATGAAAAAATGCATTAGTTGTCAACACCTCAACAAATCACCCCCTAAGCGAAATATATTTAAGCTAATTTAATTTTAAATTCAAGCGGCTTAGTGCAAACTACCAGAATATAAAATTGAATTTTAATGCCATTTAAATTCACAAAATTTTGTATAAAAGCCGTAGGGCAACAGAAATATTGAGATAACAATAATTACAACATTTCAATAGACACTAATGATCAACGCAAAGTTACTTAGTAGGGAAAGTGGCATAAATTGAATTAGGCATATATAATACATGTAGTTGCCAATGGCAAAGTAATTTGCTATCTCGATGCTAAAATTAATAATCATGAATCATTATACATGAATTAAAAGGGGTACAAAGAGGTTATATTAGAGCGGATCAATTTTTTTTACTATAAAACCGTGTATGCGGGAAATGTTCTACTGATCATTCTGAACATTTCAGACGGCGATTTTTAAGGCGACGTTTAAAAAATATGTGGGACAGAGTATCAATTACCTAAAAACTTCACTTTAAAAATCGCCGTCTAAAAATTATTTTCGACCCATATTCTCTAAGACAAAATTGCTCAGAATGACCGTAGAGCATTTTATCGTTTTTTTTTGGCTTTCTGTAAGTCGACCCGCTCTTAGATATATACCTTGCTTATATGTTAACGACAATCAACTATTAAACTTGGAAATTATTGGATAAAATACTTTGCACGTACGTATTGTATATTGGTGAGTGTGTAAGAGGACCTCGAGGGACACTTTTCTCTTTCTCACACTCATTTAAGCATACAAGTACAAAGTATTTGATGTCTATGGCAAATCCTTATAGAATTATGCTTTGACGAGGCTTACAAATACATACTCACATTTATACAAATGTGTAAACTTGCCTATGTATAAAGGATATTTGCTCCTACCAACAAATAATATTGTAGGATTCACATGGCATTCATTAAATACATATGTATGTATGTGTGTGTCTCAGTTACTTTGGCATACAAATTCTAAGGATTTTCAGCACAATAAACAGAGTTAAAACAATATACATACGAGTACATATGGATATATAAACCTAAACTTTCGGTTATCTTTGGACATTTGTCAATTATCATTTATTCGTACACGAGTCTCATACATAGATTCTTATCTGCTTTCAATTAAGGTAAAATCTAATTTTTGCTTGTCCGAAAAATACAGGCTGGATTTAATAACACCTTTTAAGCAGTTGTTAACACTATGTTAAGGTAAACGATGGAGCTGTCACTTGAGTGTCATGTAAATGTGATGTGTTTATTGTCTTTTCGTATGTGATATTTGAAATTTCGAAAGGCGATGGTATACATTTAAGTGTAATTAAAGAGTGAATGAATAAATTTGTGAGAAAAATTTAAAGAAATTTTATGCAAAGAAGAAAGAAGAATGTATTGAAAGGCTTTTTCTGTAACAAATGATATAATTATCAGAAGGTAGCTTCTTAAAAATTGTGTTAAGCAATGAACTTTATAGGAACGCCTGAGGTAATGTAATACAATACATTTGAGACATAGAAAAGTAAATTTATAACAAATTTCGGGAAAGAAATTTCTTTTAGACAAGATAAAAATAAAAAAAAAATCCAAAAAATTAAATATTTGAGACTTCATATAAATTTTGAGGTTATATGAAAAGGGAGTGGATTAATCTTAAAAATTCAAACACGTCGGTCGCCTTTCTTTATCCTACCTCAGATACGCTGTAAGTGTTTATTTCTTTAATTTTTGTTGTTTCATCTTTACTAGCAATGGATTTCGTCTTACTATAATTGTTTTTGTCTTTCAAATATTATCCTACTTGGTTATTTTTCTCGACCAGGCAAGATAATATATCAAATTAAGAAGGTCTGACTTTATTGCTGAGTCAAATAAGCAGATCTCACACTTTCTTTTGTTTACGCAAATTCTGGTTTTTAATGGACTTTATACGGAAATTCCATCAGTTTCCCTATTGTCACTAAATACGTAGAATAGTAGCGCCGACAGTAATCTCTTTGTGCGTGGAAGTTCTTCTAGGCATAGTAGGTTTTGTGAACTCAAGGACAGTAGTGTGATGGGTTGTCCAAGTTTTGTACAGCAGAGAAAATTCTTTTAGAACGCTGCAAGATAAATGTCATTGAAACAAGGTAGCGTTAAAGTCATTGGTGTTTACCTTGGTACGGGTTCTATCTTTTAGTTTCTCTAACATCTAACTTTTGTTTGTAAACCACTTACGTTTTAGAATTTCATGAACCGTTATGAAGAATGCTTTCGAAAAGCGTTGGAATAGTTTCTAAACTTGTAAAACCTAATTTTTGTGTAGCAAAAGATCTACAAAGGTCAAAAGAAGGCAATGATCCTGATAATCTGACTTAACTCTTACTATTAATTAAAAACTAAACGACTATTTCACACTAAACTTCATCTACATCAAATGTGCTTTTCATTGAAATGAAGTGTATTTACAACCTATCTAAAACAATCCAGACAGGGTTGATGGTTTTTAAGCTTTCTGTGAATGTAACTTCACTCTGCGCCTAAGTCCCTTTGAATGGATTTACTCAGTTGTTTACCCATCCACTATATTTAACTAAAAGGGTTTTGTGGCTGATAGCTACGCTTTATGCTCAATTACCTTTTCGTGTCATTTCATGTCTTCATCGCTGGATTTGAATGTTAATGCGGTTTTTATTTTGCCACCCAGACGAATTCAATTGAATTGTCGTGAACTTTAACATCTATAACATAAATACCAAGGCCACAAATTGCATATATGTAAATGTTTATGGCTTTGTATGTTCCGAGTACGTATTTATGACGACACAGAGTGTAAAGAAAATTAAATTAAATGAAGAGGCCACTAAATGGTTTGTAGTTTGAGAAAATTCGGTATTTTGATGCAGATACTAAGTCTATTTGTATTCAATTAATGATCTCAGTAACGGACTGATGAATTCTTGTTGACATTTAGTTATTAATAAAATTAAATGAAAGTTTTATTTTTGAAACTCTGTTGAGTTTTCTCTTTTGCGGCCTCATATGACAGCATGCTTAATAAATGAGGCATGATTTTGCAGGTATAAGTCAAGTTTGCAAGAAAAATATTTTTATCTTTAAAAAATTGCTTCAGTTTAAGGGGTATTCTAATCTAGAATTCAAATTTTGGGCAGTTTTTTGAATTTTATTTAAAAAAAAACCAAAAATCTTAAGAATACTGAAAAAAAAATTACAAAAAAATATTAAAAATTAAAATAATTAGAGGGGGGAGAGACAGATGTAAAAAAAATGATGTGATATTGGTCCTGACTCTCCTGGTGGTCTGAAAAAAAATTCAAAAAAAAATCTTAATCAGTAAGGATGCTGTTATAGTCTCTACCTCAGGGAACACGAAAATTTTTTTTTTGAAAAAAGGCGACTGCCTGAAAATAAAAATATTTTCTTACGCTTTTTTTGATATTCCTGAATTTTTTTTAAATATAAAAAACAAAAATTTTGACACGATGCTGATAGGAACGATAAAGGATTATATAAAAAAGGTTCACACAAAATTTCAAGTAAATCGGTTGTATAGAACTTGAGATAATGTCGGTACTGTGTGGAAAAAAGCAGTTTCGAGAAAAACGCGTTTAAAAAAGTGAGTCTACCTACCTACCGGGCTAAGTACTGCGTCACTAAAATTAAAATAATTTTAATTTTTAAAAAACCTTTGGGGTTTAATCTTTAAATACGTATATGCAAAAAAAAAAATTTTTTTTTTCAAAATTCTAGAGTAGAATACCCCCTTAATTATGGGACACTAGTGGACTGATAACTTGTATTATGATATTTCTGCAAATTTCAATATATAAACATACCACGTTATTCAATAAGTTTTGTCGTTTGATAAGAAACACACAATTTTATCATTCAAATTACACTTTACTTCAGTATAATCGCACTGAACGTTAATACACTTGCTCTAACCATCCCTCAATATGTGGATCCGGAAGGTCAGCAAGATACGCTTCAACAGCCGTTATGAGCTCTTAATTTGATGAAAAAACGCTTGCCACGCATACATTTTTTAAGTTATGGCAACAAATGGATGTCACTGGGGGTCAAATTTGGTGAATACGGTGGATGTTCCAACAATTCTAATTTTCGGGTCTTTTTTCAGGAGTTTTTTCATTCAACTGGTCAAAAAGGCAACAATAATATTCAGATTTAATTGTTTTACTAGTTTGCAAGAAATCCACAAACAAAATTCCTTTCGCATCCCAACAAAAAATTACAATAACCTTCTTGACTGATTTCCTGACACGAACAACCAGGTTCACACCACTCTTTAGCCTCTTGGTTTGATTCAGGATCATGGTGATAGACCCAAGTCTCATCCATAGTTGTGAATCGACGCACAAAATCCACTTTATCATTTTTAAAACACTCCAAATGTTGCTGAGAAAGTCGCATTCGAATGTGTTTTTGTTCCATTGTTGGCGAATGCGGGACCCATTGTGCACACAGCTTTCTAAAACCCACTTAAAATGTGGCTCGCACTGCCTAATGAGGTGTGCAGAGCCTCTACCAAATCTCTCTCAGTCAATCGACGATTTCCAAAACCATATACTATATATTGACTATGATTTCTGGTGTTGATAAGCTTTTGAACGTCCTTCACTTCGATCATCTTCAAGGCCTGTACGACCACGTTTAAATTCAGCAACCCATCTTTCTACTGTTCTAATTGTAGGTGAATAATCATTATACACTTTTAGCATTCGTTCGTGAATTTCTTTTACACCTCTACATCTTCCTTGTTTTTTTGGCTTCGATTTGAACTTTGCTACGATATTCGGCCGAGTGATCGTCTGCATCTGGGTCGTAAACATTAATGCAAGACTCATCACCATTAACAGTACGTTTCATGACATCCTGGTAGTCGTAAAGCATTGTTTCACAGACGGTAACTCGACGCTGTGTTTTGAAAAAATTGAGTGATTTTGGAACCAATACGGTTTTCACATTTCTTAAGTTTAAATGATCTTTCAAAGTAGTTTTCGCTGATCCTTGCGATATTTCAAGTACGCCAGCAAGATTTCTGACTGTTAACCGTCGTTTATCAAGTAACAATTCCGGTATTTTATTGACGTGTTGATCATCAATTGCTGATGATGGCCGTCCTATAAGTGGTTCGTCATCAATGCGCCCTCGATTTGAACCCATCAAAAATATTTGCTTTCTACAAACAGTTATCACTGAAGACCTTTTCCAATATTCTAGACGTTTTGGTACCAGAAATTTGATTGATCATGCAATATGAAAATATGTAAGTGAGCTCACATTATTTAGGTAAAGATTTGTGTTATATGAAAAAAGTATTATAATTTAACAGGCACTTTTTTAAGAGGCACACCTAGTGTGACAGCGTAAAAAAATGCATTTTTTGGGATCAAAAAAAAAAAAACCTAGTCAATAAATCGTTTGAGGGTATATTTATGCATTTTTTAAGAGTACAAAAAAAATTTTTTTGAAAGAAAATATTAAATATTTTTCAAATGACAAGCGATCTTCGGCGGCGCCAAAAAAATGGTCCTCCACTGCTGCCATGATTGCAGCCTTCTCGGTTGATAAAACCTAAAAACAAAAAAATCTCGTTAATCTAAAACATATTGTCTGTACGATGACCCTCGGACTGATAAAAAAAATCGAAAATTGCCATGTTAAAAAAAAGTTAAATTTCACCCAAAATTATGGTCGTTTTTGGCCTGACAAAATTCGATTTTTTATGAGATTAAAAAACTGGAGGGTCATCGTTTGAAGAACTATATATAGACGATGAAAAAAAATTTGATAGCGATCGGATCATTGGTCTTTGAGTAAACACTCCAGCAATTTCAAAAATGCTGTCTCGAGAAAAACGCGTTAAAAAAATGTCCCGTATCCAATGCAACTATCTAACTGCCGAGCGGTTGCTCTTTTAAATAGCTGTAACTCAAAAACTGTTTCAGATATCGATTTGAAATTTTAGTAGGTTATTTATCAAAGAATGAAAAAATCGATTTTTTGAAAATTTCACACTAGGGGTGCCCCTTAAATTCTTAATAGAAACTAATTACTATAGCAGACATTTTATTTAATAATTACTTAAGAAAAGGTTTGAAATTTGGATTTGACAGGTTTTAATGTGAGTACAATTAAATGAAGTCATTCATTCTATGAATACAACTCTTCTTGGTTTATTGTGCTTTTATGAAAATACACAAAGAGAGCCTGTTGTTTGCTAATATATCTTAACCAAATTCCACGAATAAGCTAAATTAATAAATATATTTCTCTTTTAAACAGATATGAATATATGAAAGGTTTGCTTTTAACACTTTTGGTGCTTTAATAGTGTATAATTCAAATGTATCAAAAGAAATTCCTTAAACTAAAATGAAATTGGGGGCTTGGAACTTTGCTTTGATTTTATATCAGCAAAGACACATACCGTATTGTGAAATCGCTTTTAGCGCAATGACTGATTTGTAAATAGAAAAATTAAAAGCTGCTTTAATACTTTGTTCAATGATTTTTTCAAACAAAGTTGCCGTGTAACCTTCTCTCAGCACAACAAAAGGTGAACATGGGATAATTGATTACAGAAAGCGAGAAAGGTATAGGACAAATATTTTGCTTAGAACCTCAACCCGTCCACTGATTAATTGTTGAACTTTCTATTCAAACCTTTATTGCCCAAAAATTGTATTTAGCTGCAACCCTAGAACTCTGCAGCGAACCCTCGGGGTATTTTCTCTTTAATTAGGGTAATTATGCATTAATTTACGGCAGCCGAAATACGTGTAGAGCGTGCGACAAGGAATACTTAAATATGTTTGCTTTGAAGATTTTGAATTATAAAACAGCAACTTGCGCGTAAAACGGCGTCGGAGCAGCGAACAAAGTTGCAGTCAAATACAATGGAGGACAAATTTGCTTGAAGTACTTTTGCATGCACTGCAAGTGCAACAAATTGTATGTGCGTGCATTTGTAAGTTGCTAACAACATAAACAGAAGTCAAAAGCGCAGAAAAATATTTGTGTATGCCACATAAATATGCCATAGTGCGGCAAATTTGACGGAAAAGCAAACATATTTACACACTTGCTGGCATTGCCACTCGCTCAAGCATAACCACACCTACAAAATGTGTGTTTACCCTCAGTAATACATTAAATGGCGGTTTCCGTTATGCGTGCGCGCCAACTCTGTGCGTGTGTGCAACATGTTGACATCGTTAGCATGTGCACGCAACTTTGTTGCACCACTGTTTTGGAGCACAATGCGTGTGTGGCAGACTTGTGGTTGCACTACTGTGGCTGCATAATAAGCTTTGCCACGGCGTACTATGTAAATACGTAGACGCCGTAAATCTAAAATATTTTCGCATAAAATGGCAAGAAGTTGCAAGTTATGTTAATATGTTTGGAAATTATACAAGAAAAGTAATTTGCGAAAGCGTTTATTTGTTTAAGGTGTTTAATGTAGCAAATAGGAAGAATAGAAAGGGCGTTAAATGACATAAAAGGGAAAGCAGAGAATTTAAGGTCTCACAAGCAGACAACTTTCACTCATCAGATGCTAAATTATTTAGGAAGTACATATTGAAGGTACTGAAATCTATATTTTTAATGAATTATAGAAAAATATATGCAAATTTTATGTAGTGGTTATGTAACTCCAAGTGAGCCGACCATTATAATTTTTTTTGCATGCCCTGTTTATGATTATGGGCGATAGCCAGGACGCAATAATATTGTAAAAGGTATAGCATGACCCGATGCGACGAATAAAACTAGAACTACGCGCTTTCAGTGCCAACTAGCGAAAATACCGCAAGACTTTTTTGACAACCCATTATTATATCGCATTACGTTAGATAATGTTCTTAGAAGCAAGAAATCAGTAGATGTAGCGGGAATGATATTTGTGAAAGGGAATGCTGGATTCCTAAGAACATGTGTAAGCGCCTCGAAGAAAAATAATTATAACTTTACTAACACGCTCTCCAAAGGACTGTTGGACGGTTTTTAGACTAGATGAAATATCAAAATTAGATTTCAAGTCGTATTCTGTATACAAATTTTACAATTTTATTCTTAAACTCGTTCGCCACTTGCATTTTTCGTGCCATGTTTGGTCGTAATAATCGTCCACTTGTGCTCGCTATTGGTCAAATTGTTGAAACTATGAGCGTATATTTTTATACCCTGAACAGGGTATATTAAGTTTGTCACGATGTTTGTAACACCCAGAAGGAAGCGTCGGAGACCCTATAAAGTATATATATAAATGATCAGTATGTTGAGCTGAGTCGATTTAGCCATGTCCGTCTGTCTGTATATATACGAACTAGTACCTCAGTTTTTAAGATATCGTTTTGGAATTTTGCAAACGTCATTTTCTCTTCAAGAAGCTGCTCATTTGTCGAAATGGCCGATATCGGACCACTATAACATATAACTGCCATACAAACAGAACGATCGGAATCAAGTTCTTGTATGGACAACTTTCACATTTGACCAGATATATTCACGAAATTTGGTAGAGATTATTTTCTAAGACAACAAAGTAATCTCCGAAGAAATTGTTCAGATCGGTTAACTATAGCATATAGCTGACATACAAACAGAACGATCGGAATCAAGTTCTCGTATGGACAACTTTGACATTTGACAAGATACATATATTCACGAAATTTGGTATAGATTATTTTTTAAGCCAACAATATAATCTTCAAAAAAATTGTTCAGAACGGATTACTATAGCATATAGCTTCCAAACTGAACACATAGTCACTAACAGAAATGCACCTGTGAAGGGTATTTAGCTTCGATGCAACCGAAGTTAACGTTTTTTCTTTGTTTTTAGATAATATTCAAGTGTCAATAAGACAAAGCAGCACTCGAAGTAATGAAAGTATTGTTGCCGTTCAAGCAAGTACTGCTTCAGACCACAATTTTTCTATTCCAAGACGTTCGCAAGAATAAAAACAGTCACCAACCATAAGTTGGCAGATTTTTAGAGAGGATTTCGGCTTGCAACCATATGGAATAGTTTTCACTCAAGAACTGAAGCTAATGGACCACCGTAAATGACGTAAATTTACTGATTTTGCTTTGAAACAATTTTGAAAAGAATAACACTTTTTTTAAGAAAATCGTTTCTCCGATTATGCTCACTTTAATTTGAGTGGTGTGGTAAATAAGCAAAACTGTCGAGTTTGATGCGAAGAAAACTCACAAGTTGTCCTTCAACAACCATTATATTCACTTAAGTTGATAGCTTGGTACGAGTTTTGCCCTTGTCCGTACTTCATTTGAAATAAAACTGGTGACACCGTTACTGTCAAGCGGTGTACTTACATCGACCAACTTTTAATGGCCCCAATTGGAAGAAGTTGATCTTGGCATTATCTTTTTTAAAAAGACGGGATTACAAGCAACACAACACGTAGAACAACCGAATTATTGCAAGAAGCATTTGAAAATTCGATTACTTCAAGAAATTTTGCCATAGAACGGCCTCCAAGAAGTTGTGAGTTTACACCATAAGACCACTTCTTGTGGGTTTATTTGAAGTCATTGATCAGATTCACTTTTAGACTTAAGGTGTTAGGGGTAGTCAGAGGCACGAAAAAATGAGAGTTTTCGGTATTTTTTTTTTTGCTATTCTCATGTTATTTTACAAAAGTAGTAATATGGTATTATTATAGGATGTGTTGACCTGAAGTCACGAAAATTAAAAAAAAAAAAATTTATATCCAAAGTTATAGTTATTTGTGCTGACCCTGTTCCAAAAAAGGTACTTGCGGTGACAAGCATAAGTCCTTGGATATTCATCTAAAAATAATCGGACAAAAAAATTAGTTTTATAAATAGATAATCCCGGGCCTGATCAAAGGATTTTTTTTCAAAATTAACAAAATGGCGGCCTCAGGAAATTTTTGTCTAAATTTTTGGGAAAAAATCAACAGTTAATTGGTCTTAAAAATCGAAATTTTCGAAACAATAAAAATCCTTCGATCAGGCCCGAGTTTATTATGTATTCTGAAAACTGTATAAATTTCATTGAAATCTACTGAACGGTTTTCGAGCTGCAGTTGTCACCGATTAAAAAACATAGCTTTGAGGAAAACGCGTTTGAAGTTTCACCCGAGCGCTTTGAGGTGCCCGAGCTCTCTTTGTTATTTGCCGAATAACTCAAAAACAAATTATCGGTTCAACTTGAAAATTTCAGGGAATAATTTTAAGATATTACACTTAACGAAAATGCGAAAAACAAAAAAAATAATTTTTTGAAAATTCTAACTACCCCTAACCCCTTAAGAGTCATGATTGAACCTGATATTCATGACTTACGGCATGAACTAGTGAGAAAAGTAATCTAAAATAGCAAATAGCTGCCCTACCAACCGAACTATGATGATCAAGCTATTGTATGGAAACTTTTTTATTTGACAAGATATCTTCACGAAATTTCGCCTGGATTGTGTTTTAAAGCAATGCTAAAATATCCAAAAAAATTGTTTAGATTAGACCATTGTGGCATATAGCTGCCGCACAAACTGTGCAATCAGATATAAATTCTTGTATGGAAAACTTGGATTTGTGAAGGGTATAATAACTTTTTTAATATTTTTACCACTTGGTTGAGTCGTTAGGGGTGAGAAGCTAATTGAAAATAATGCGTTCGAAGTTTTCCTTAATATATCGCTTTTAGACAAATTTTCAAAAAATCAGTAGCAATATTTACCAGTAAAATTAAGTTATAGGTAATTACAAGGTGCGTTCCAAAGTAAACAGGACTTCTTGAATGTAGTACCCCCTGGTGGCGCCATCTACATGTCAACTGGTGCGTTAGAATCTGCTATCTTTATCGATGGCCCAGTGAGCATTTCATAATATTTCATTGATTGGAAGTGAAGTTATTGCGTTTTAAGTGTCAGTATGTTTGTGTTATCGATGCCAAAATGAGCTTCGAACAGAGAGCCAACATTAAATTTTGTTTTAGAATTGGTAAAACTTTTACCGAAACGTTGCAATTGATGAAACAAGTTTATGGCAATGACTCCCTATCCCGTAGCAGAGTGCACGAGTGGTTTCAACGTTTTCAAAGTGGTCGTGAGGACATAAATGACGATCAACATGTGGGGCAAGCAAAATCCGTGATGACCGCAAATTTCATCGAAACTGTGCGTGAATTCATCAAAAATCACCCGAAATCAGCATTCAAATTCATGGAAATGGAATGGAACATCTCCAAAACATCGATTTATCGAATTTTGATGAACATTGGGGCCTACGAAATTTGTGTGTACGGTTTGTTCCACACAAATTGACTAACGACCAAAAATTGCTCAGAATCCAACATTCGAAGGCCATCATTAAAGAGGTCAGAAATCACATTTTAACCATTAACCACTCCCCGTATTCACCTGATATGGCACCGTGCGACTTCTTCCTTTTCGAAAAAAGGCATTTGCTCATGAAAGGAAAGCGTTATGCAGACGTATAACCCGTACAAAAAAGACTTGCACCGGCGTACTGGCGGCCATACCGGCCAACGAGCTAAAACACTCGTTCGACATGCTTTTGGACCTTGAAAAAAGCTGTATTGAAGCAGAAAGAGACTATTTTGAATAAAATAAATTGATTTTGCTTAAACCCATTTGTTCTGAGTTTTTTTTTAAGTCCTGTTTACTTTGAAACGCACCTTGTACACTAGTATCTTTGCAAGGTTTAATATGTTTGCTGACAATTTTAAAGCAGTATTGCGACGATTATGCCAGCTCGTTTGGAGTATGTCATCAAACAAATTGTATCAATCTTTTTGCATGAGCTTTCTCTGGGCTCACTTTACATATTCCACACCAGTATGTTATCAAGCCGAAGCAATCAATCGAAAAACGTAAACAAAAGTACAGAATAATTCTTACATCCCACACCTTTATTTACATTTACACATACACGGTGCGCGCGAAATCCGAAAAAGATTACCTGCGCTCACAAAGCAATCAAGTGCATGCTAACACACACACAGATGTAGAAGCCAAAATTCGTATTGTAAGTTGGAACAAAGTAACGAAAAGCGCGAAAGCAAAGAAATTCCCATGAAATAACGCACAAAGAAATACGACAAAGCGGGTTGAAAGGTGCATGTGAGTGTGTGTGGCTCATACAATATTGTGCACTCAACCCGCAAGTAAACCACATACGCATTACACTCGGAGCAGCACTTTTCTTTTCAACGGTTTTTGCAAATTTGTGGCAATTTCCTTTTCATGTGTTCTCCATACAATAAAGGCGCCGCGTGAAACAGTGCGTATACGTAACGCTGCATTTGCACACGAGCAGATTCGCAATAAATGGATTTACATACATTTGCAGTTGTTTTTGCATAGACCGTACATATTGTTGTTGTTGTTGCACATATCAATATAATGGTAGCAATTTCATTTCCTTTAAAGTAACGGCTTTCTTGCATTCACGAGCGGCAAACTTCCCGTATTTTCCCTTATTTCACGCCGCCTGCTCACATTTCGTTGGAAAATATAGCTCATACACATACATTTGCATGTAAAGTTCTTATAGTATAAAGCTGTGTCGTATTTATGACAGTCAACTGTTCGCCGTAATTGGCTCATCTGCAATTACACAAACGCTAAGTAAATTGCTGGACCATGCCGTACGATCGCTTATCTCTCAGTTTATACGCATTTCTGCGTATTTCATGTTCTGCTGCGTGCGCTTTAATTGTCAGTGAAAGATATGTCGGCGCCTTTGGCAATATGTGTGCGATAAAGTCGTTTGACAAGTGAAAATATCATAGACCATTGATGGGCGGAAATTAAAATGAAGGCACAGCTTGGCGAACAGCTGATTTATGCAATCATTTCGGGTTGAAATACCGTTGCAATTTCCATCGCAAGTTTGTATTACTAGTGTAGGCGGCGAAGAATGTAGAATTTATTGAGTTGGGGAGATAAAACTGCAAAATGCGTGGTTACACTTATGTCTCAGTAAATGACGGTTGTTAAATATTTCACTTTTTTTTTGGAGGTGTACCAAAATCGGTGTAAACTTCTACCATTTTGTTTTTAAGCTCATGTCTCTTTGTTTGATATTTATAATCGTCTAAAGTAAAAGGCCTTCTATGAAATAAATATAATTTTTTGCTCAAAATTGACTTAAAACGGTTGCAGAAGTGTCCGAAAAATTATGAAAATAAAAATTATTTAAATAATATATAAAAATAATATATAAAAAATTCTAGAAAAAATGCATTTCAAACATATCAAGGGAGCTGTTGTGGTATTGTAATTTTCACATATGGTTGGTGGCATGGACTTTTTAAAATCCTTGGTACTGAAAGCTTTCAAGTAAATTTCTATTGCAATGAATATCAAATTTGTCTATTAGCACTTACAGCTTTATAAAATGTTTCTTTCGAGAGAGCAATTTTATCTTTTCAATGTCGATTTTTGGAACAGCATATTTTGGCTCTTACGTTTCCATACAGCATAGTTTTGATAGTGCAGTTTGTATGATAGCTTTATGCTATAGTAATGCGATCTCAAAAACTCTTCAGTGGTTGAATTATTGGCTTGAAAAGTGATCCATGCGAAATTGTGTGAAGACATCTCAGCAAGTAAAAAATTTTTTTTCACAATAACATGATTTTGAGCATTCAGTTTGTGCGGCAGTTAAATGCTTTGGTGATCCGATATCAGCGCTTTCGACAAATGAGTGAGAGAAGGACGTGTGCAGAGTCACAGATCGATATCTTAAAAATTGAGGAGCTGGTTAGCATATGTACAGGCGGACTCAGCTCGTCATGCTGATCATTTATATACATATGTATGTATTTTATACATATATCCAAGGCTTATATGTTTTACAAATTGTATGGCAAAATTTATGTATTTCATTCAGGGTATAAATAGTCTAAAAACTTCTTTCTTTAGTTATGGTCATTCAAAATGTTGTTAGATGATAGTGTTTGGAAACCTTCTCAAGTAAGTTATTAAAAAATATTTCTATACATGCATACTATTGAGAATTTCGAGAACTTACGGAATGGACGGACAATTTTTCGTTAAATCTAATCAGATTTATGTTTACTTTAGACATTTTATAAAAAAAAAACTGGTGCGTGGAAACCCTACGCGCGGAAGAAGTTATACTTCTTAGTGATATTCCAAGAAATGCATATCATTTTGTATGAAAGAAAGCTAGCGAGAGGGAAAGGATAAAAATATGGTGACCAACACTTTCTTAAATTCACATTTTATAAATTTATTATGCACATTTTATAAAGCAAAGTCCAAATTAATTATCATTTCTGGGTTCTGACGGATTGATATCTACTCTCTATCTTCCATTCTACTGTCAACTCTACTGTCGTCCTACTGTCGTTGGCAAACATAGGAATATATTGAAGTTAGCGAGAACGAAAACTGTTGGCCTGCAGTTGTGTAGTCGTGCAGCTGTGAAAATAACTGTGTCCATAAGAACGTGTGTATTTTAATATCTGACAGATGTCGTTTGCAGTCTGTCGCTGTCATTGTGTTGAGCATATCACGCTGTCAGATAAAACGATATACCTCCTCATTTCGGGTGCTAATACTTTCGATTTGCAAAGAAAGTAAATGAAGAATGACTACAGAGAAATGATCCTGTGAAGTATAGTCTTAACTTTCCAATGGCCAACGCAGAGTATTTCAACCAAAAGTCACACAAAATAGTTGGGAATTTGCAGAAATGAAACAGAAACGAAAGAAAAATAATGCACAAGCATACAAACATACATATGAGCACACATGTGAATATGTCACCAACCAAAAATTGAAACATTGTTCTATAAAATCCGAGCTGTGCCGAAAGAAACTAACAAACAATCGATATACATCTATCGCAACCTTTTCCGAACTCGTATAAGAAGTATAACTTCAAAAACATATGTATACATTGTAATATAATTATGCATTTTTTTATTTTGGGTGAGAGAGTGCAAAATGCCTATCGTATCATCAATTCTGTCGTTTTAGCAACGGTATGTGCCACTCGCAGGTCATTAAAAACCCTCCACTAAATGTTGTGTTTCAGTATTTTTCCTGTGCTGTTGCGTCGTGAAAGAAATGTACTAATGATCGCTACCAGCATAATTTTATAGGATTCTACATCTCTTTGTTGAGCCTGCCATAGGTTCTGATGACAGGATCTGGTGTGATTTCCTTGCATCCTCATATTTTAAACGTGGTTTATTATTACTTTTATGCACTAATAGACCAAGCCGCGCAGCTATTTCTAGAATTCACTTTCCTCTCGAGTACATATTCGACATACCCCACTCTACGGCTTTCGAATTTAGGTCGCTGGAGACCTGGCTGTATCCTCGATATTATCGAGCTTTTCTTGAAGTTCACGCTGTGAAAATATCGCATCTGGACAAATGAAAGTGTTGCCGTTCTCTTTATTTATGGTCTCTGCGTTACTTCCTAGTAGTAGCCATATAGCGGTGCTTGCGCTGCTATCTTCCAGCTAGGTACTTATTTATCTCATTTTATATTGCTGATAACTTATGATGATTTAGTCGCAGCCGTTTTCTATCACCATTTGCGAGAGTAGTGCGTCAGCAGCCTTGTATCGACGTATATCGACTTGTAGAATATTCATTTATTTTGGTAGTTCCTGTATACTGTACATTTTGCTGAGCTCGGGAAATGGTCGAATTTTTCGTGTTTAGCCTTTTCGAAAACGCAGTAAAAACGAGCTTTGTGCACTCTTTCAACTTGTGACCTTTATGATTAAATGATAAAAGAAATCGAGTTCCATACATAATGGTACCGAATGTACTTTCACAGGAATAAAGAATTTTATTAATATCCCAAACCGATTTTGTTTTATTTAAAAACTTTTGTAGCGCTCTTATCGAAAAACCCTTTACATTCAAGCGTCTTTTTCTTATAATATGATTTTCAATCTTGTCATCTATATGAAAGAAATTATTAATATGGTATAACTATACTAACGTATATTCATATATGTATATACAAGTAGATATATATATATATATTAATCTCTTATTCTTGTTAAGAGAATGTAAATTATGTCAGTAGACAAGCTTGTATGACAATCAAAATTTGCTGCCAAAAATGTCCACAATGTCTATCATATCAGCTGTTGACATGAACAATCGAAAAATGAGACGCCTCTATCTAAGCTTGCTTAACAGCTAGGGGTAGCACGTGGCGTATGATGAACGTTTATTATTATATTGCAAATAAAAGTGAGGAGCTGAGCTATTATTAGTTGAGTAATAAGAGATTAGATGGTGGCAGACAAAATTTTTAAAAATATATTAATAAATAAATATATTTATATTTTATTTTTTTAAATAAATAAATATATATTTAAAAAAAATAATAATAATTTTACGGAATTTTAAGGATTTTTTTTGGTTCCTCAAAACTTTTCGATAAGTCATCAGTAATTTTCCTACATAAAAACTAGTTTCTTATATCTAAAAATACTACATCAGCTTTTCATGTCTCACACAAGCAATAATCTCTGGCTTTACAGCAATAAAATTCTATATAAATTACGTGCATTCGTTCTATTTGCCTTCCAATATTTATGGCATTTTTATCATGCGACATAAATTTATTGCATGCAAATATTTGCAATACAGACGACAATTTTTAAATCGCCAACCTTTTTAGCCGCACGTAACAGCAAATTCATTTAAATAAAAGCGCACTAATCTGCACACATACAAGCATACATCATTTATTTGTAGCTATTATGCATCTGGTAGGCCAAATTTATTTGTTGCAACATGTTATTGACTGGCTCCTTGGCTGCCGCAGGAGTTGAAGTCGCTAAAAGAACTCACTAAAAACAAAATTCTCTTGATTATTTGATTATGCACAAGAGTGTAGTAAATCTTGTGGCAGCAGCATGTGTAAGATATGGTCTCTTAAGTTGACAACTCGCTGCGGTGTGTGAGTAAGCAGGTAATTGCTTGTGCTGGGCATAATTCAAGGCAATTTTCATAAGCACTTTTTTATGTTAATTCAAAACTAGTGAAGGTGGCAGGTTATCAAGTAAATGGCGCGCACACATGCGTACAAATATTTAGATATTCATGCTGCTATAAATAATATGACTGAAAACACGCGCAGTTGTGGATATTAAATCGACATAAATTTGTAAAAATTACGAAAATAAAAAAATATTTCATAAACAATAGTTGCTTTGATCATGCGTGCTTGTTTATTCAACTAATTTTATGACTGGAAATAAATTTTGAATAATTTTTTTTTTTTTTAAATATAAATAACCGCAATTATTTTTTAGGCCTTTCAATGCTTGGAAAACATGAAAATAAAAGTGTAATAATTAACATAAATGAAAAAAAATATAATACCGCTCAGAAAAAATTATAGAAATATTTGTGCTATAAATCAGTGAAAAATCGCTTCTTAAAGATTATTTTAATGTGTTTAAGGAATCCTTAACACTAATTGTTTTAATAAATTAATAATTTAGGCATAAAACACATGCATCAAATTAATAAAAAAAAAGAAAAACAAGTAAAACACCTTACAAATTCTGTTTGTGTGCCATCCGTTAGGGCGCCAAATTCATGATTTATTTATAGCTTCGGTCAGGCTCAGCAATTTATCACCATTAAAAGGCATAGTTGTTTGCCTTTTTATGCTCCAATAAATTTGATAAATGCGCGCGTAGTAGTGTGTGTAAAAAGATTAATGATTTTGTTTAAAAAACTGTTGAGATTGGCATAAAATTAAATTTTGTGGAAAATATTTGAGGCAAAAAGTATGTTTAAGTTAAGTTTTGATGTATGAGGTGTGTTAGTTTTTCGTTTAGATAGGTGACGTCAGTCGGTAGCATTTTGAAAACTCCCAGTTGGTTAAATTTTAAAGTGTTTGGGTTGTGATTTTTGAAAAATAAAAAATATTTTTAGGTGATTTTGTTTCCAAAACTTTTATACTACTATGAGTAAAAAGTAAGACTATGTTCTCCCAATATATCTTTGTTTTAAAATCTTTAATTTATTCTTTAAAATCTTGTTCAAAGCTCCCGAAGATTTAATTTATTCTTAAAAGTCTTGGCAAAAAACTCTCGAAGATTCAAAGAATCAATTCCGTATGGGATGGTGCTTTCTCATGTTGCAAAGAGCAACAATTTTCGTTCCATAATTCCAGCCTCTTTTTATAATCCTGCAACCTGTTGCTACAAAGTATAATAGTTATGTTCACCTAACGTTTGTACGTATCACTTAAAACTAAGCGAGATAGATATGGGGTACTACTCGTATTAGAACTTCTACCGACAGTGTGAAAATGGATGAAAACGTAAAATAAACGGTACTGTTAAAAAATACTTCAATCACAATAAATCAATAACTAAATCAATAAAAAAACCGCCGAGATGTTATGAGAGGGCGCTATAGTACCTGATTTGAAAATTTTTACGAAGGGTGTGGCCCCGCCTACTTTTTGAGGAAATCCCATGTCTCGAGACCCCACCTTCCAACAAAATTTAGTGAGTAGCATTATTTTCTTATTCTGGCCTCACAGTACGAAAATGGACGAAAACGGACCACAACCATGCCTACTTCCCATATACCACTATTTTAAATTCCGGTTGATTCCTTCACTTTCCAGTATAAAACCAGTATACCTTTTCACGAAATTTGTTTTCAGTCTTCTTATGACCAAAATTTTTCAAATCCAATATAAACTGTTCAAACCCCTAGGTACCGAATATGTGCACCCCAGTACCTATAGTTGACTTTTGATCGAAAATATCAGTCACTCTGTGAAATATATAATTAAAATTCAGGCATGTCTGTATGTTAAAAATAGGTTGAATCGGGTGAATACTACCCTGATCCCCAAATACCTATTATAAAGAGTTTTAAACATCCAAGTGACTTTATACTGTATATGTCGGCCAATATGTAAGTTATCTCAATTAAAATGAGAGAGCGTATTTTACTTATAACAGTGTATTCTTGTGCCTAAAATAGATACATTTTAGCGAAAGCTTGGCCTAGCCTTATATAACCAACATTAGGATTTTCGAACATCCGGCTGTCTTTGACCTTTATGATTGGGTTTTAAGTATGTGGCATGTTAATAGCATGTGGTACTGAGAAAATAGAAAAAATCTTGTCGATACTTTTTCAATTCCCATATACTATATATAATATTTTTCGTATTTTTAACAAATCTTATGTGTCTGTCAGTGTATGAATTATAAATAACTATTGTAAATATAAAGTTGAGTGGATTTCGCTCCTCTGGTTGACGTTTTTCACCTTAATGTATTTCCCTGGCTTTGATTCTTATAAGTTGCAAAAGTATAAAATATTCTGTCGCACCCGAACTTATTCCTTCATTACTTGTTAGAAATGGCTTCACATAAACGGAGTTGTTGCCAATAACTCTCTCTGCCTACTCCTTTTGTCAAGTGGAGCTGCTCTTTTACGTTATGAGGACCCCCCGCAATTAAAGGTTCAGGCCCCATCATGTTAGTAGATGCTGCGGAGTGGGTGAGCTCACCAGCCAGTTAATTCCCAGCTACACCTTTGTGACCGGACATCCAGATGAGGTACAATTAATTAAATTAAGGGAGTGATAGTGTGATAGTCCACAGATTAATAAAGAAAATACGTCAATGGGCATATATATTTTAATTATTGATCTGGAAGTATTAAAGATGTTAACACATTACATTAAAATATGCCACTATATCTTAGTTTTAAGTCGTGTCTATACCGGTTGTACCATGGATATGATTCTTGATAAACTTATTTGTTACAATTTCGAAATAAAAGATCATTGGATGATATTCCATGTTATTCAATACTGCTTTGATATACGAATAAAAAATAAGATCTAGAATGGAAGTTCTAATTGAAAAATAACAGGACCAGAAGATTTCAGAAGTCACATGTTAAAAGAAGAGTACAAATTAAAAATAAAAATTTGTATAAAAAAAAGTTTTCAATTTCATCATGTAGAGCTGATTTCTTATTTAAAAAAACTTTACTTTGATAATTTAGTCTAGAAGTATCTCTATTTTACCACTATAGCGGATTGAACAGGCGCAAAATTATTTTATACTCTTACTTATATTTTAGGATTCCAAAGTATACTTGAATACCAACGAAATTTAGTGTTTCGGAAATTCTGGACTAGCTTAACCCCTTGTTTTAAAATTGGCTCTATCGAAATAAAGTTCTCAACACCACAACACAACTTCTTTAATGTGATTGTGTAAATCAACAGCAACGAAGTTCAGATTAAATCTAAATCACCGAATATAATTTCTTTTATTTTGTAAAAAAATGCTGAAAAGTGCAGAGAAACCATAACTGATGTTGCTCTTGTTGTTGTAGCGGCAGAAAATTTCCTGAAGTAATTTAGATGTATGGTGTCGAGTTGGCAATTCTTGGCTGCATAAATATCCGATTCCGTTCCGGTTAGACTCGATTAACTAAAAGTCTAAAAAACTAACTTCCAAAAAAACAAAACCGCTTTGCTTATGTTGATTAGGTCTTGTAAGACAGTTGTTCGTCGGTGCGTATGAGCAACCTCTTGGTATGCATTGAAATTATGCTTCGTATGTGGGTGCGTATGAGTGACGCGTAATAAAAATAATATTGCATCATTGCATACTCTCTGATCTGATCTCTGATCTTAATCGTGCAATGTATTTGACTTTAGTGTGTCAGAGTTCACTAAATTACTGTATTTAATAAATATAAAATAAAAAATAAAAAGTAAAAATACTTACCAAAAAGGGTGTTGATATCATTGTGGTCCATCTGATCCATTTAAAACGCATGTGTATGATCTTTGAAAATTGCTTCTAACATTAAATTTACCGTACTTAATTTAACTTGGAAAAAGTGTTGGCGTTTATAGTTAATGTCAATAGCAGACAGGCTGTTTCTACATTACATTAGGGTGTTTTTTTTTTAACTACTAATTTGTCAAAAAAGTCTTGCGGTATTTTTGTTGTATCAATTCGTGTGGCACCCATACATCGAGCTTCTTAGTGACTCCAAACTTCTTCAAATGGTTTATAACGGTTTGATGACTACTATGCCGGTCTTTTTCGACCAATTCAGCGATTTTATCACAATTTTCGACGACAGGCCTTCCGGTGCGTGGCGCATCTTCGACCACCTCTACACCAGAACGAAAACGTTGAAACCATCGTTGTGCGGTGGAAATGGAAAATGTATCGGGTCCATAAATTGCACAAATTTTATTGGCGGCTTGAGATGCATTTTTGCCTTTATCGTAGTAGTACCGTAAAATATGCCGTATTTTCTCTTTATTTTGCTCCATGTTTGCGACGCTATAACTCACGAACGACTTAAAAGAAACGACAATCAATCAAACACGTGTTAGCGCGTGAAATGAGCTTTCCAAACGTATAGCATGACCCGATGCGACGAATAAAACCAGAACTACGCGCTTTCAGCGCCAACTAGCGAAAATACCGCAAGACTGTTTTGACAACCTAATATTAACATTAAGAACTGGACCAAGGCATGTAAAAATTTTTCATAGAAAATACATTACAGTCGTCATTTTTTATCTTCAAATCCTACAGCTCAGAAGTATTTTTCAAAATTATTCACTCTACAAAAGTGCCCAGTGCATCAAAGTCATAGCTCACACCGGCGAGGTAGTAAGGGGCTCTAAACCCGATTTTTCCAAGAATTTCCCATTTTTTTGTATATATCTCGTAAATGACACGAGCTGTAGAAAAAATGTTCATAACAAATTTGTAGGAAATTTTATTTGCTGTAAAAAAGGTCTAAGGACAAAATCGCTATCATTAATACTTCTTGAGATATTCGGCTTTTTAAGTAAGGCAGTAGATTTTTTATTACATATCATCTATGAAAAAACTATAAAGCCGTATGTCCCCTTATATATTGGGAATGAAGTAATTCCATACTCCAGCTCGGCGAAATATCTTGGTTTAACCCTGGATATAAAGTTAAAGTGGAAGGAGCATAAACAAAAAAAAGTTGCAGAACCAAAACTAAAATACAACAAAATAAATTGGTTAATCGGCAAGAAATCGCCCCTAACAAGCTAAAATAAAATTTTAGTATACAATCAAACGTTAAAACCCATTTGGACATAAGGAATTCACCTATGAGGATGCGCTGGCCCGTTGTACATCGAAATGGTGAAAAGATTTCAAATGAAAGTTCTGCGAAAAAATTGTAAATGCTCCGTGGTACATACGGAATTCAGATCTACATCGTGATCTTCACATAAAAATGGTATGAGAAGTCATTCGCGAAATGGCATCGAAATATACCACAAGGTTGCAAAACTACGTTAACGCTGAAGCCTGACAACTAGGAGAGACTAGAAATAGCAGGCACAGATTGAAAAGAACAACTTTTCATGACCTTCTAAGAAAATAACAAATATTATAATATTTAGTTTTAAATGCAAAGTTTAGCTTTTGAAAAAAGCGTCTTAATAAAGCTTTTATTGTTTTATCTTATAAGTTATGAAAATTATTGCTTGTTAGTAAATTTGTACTAATTGCAATTTGAATGAAATAATAATAATAAAAAAAAAAAATTATTGGGTTTGTCAATATTTATTTTTCACCCCTCGTGAGAAAAAGTTTTGGCGTTTCTGTTAAACAAAAAATTGTATATATTCAAATATGTTTCTCTATTTGTCTTCGCTTTCTTGTTCCAATTCATTTCGAATACTAGGAAACAGTTAGAGCATATGTAGACAACACTTTGTACTTATGCAGCTCGAAATTGTCTAACAAAGTAGCGCACTTATTTACCGTTATTAAAGTTATATGAGCAAAATTTTTAAGACAATTCTGCTCGTGAGGGAAACAATAAGAGCGTAAGTAAGCGCTTGTGTGTGTGTGCACGAAAAGCAATAAACAAAATTCCACGTATACATAAGCATATACAAGAATAAAGTCTTTAGACAAAGTTTTCCACAAACAAGTTGGAAACAGCAAACGGAAGACAAAGTTTTTGCACCGCAAATTCAAAGCAAATTGACTAAAAGGGAAATACAGAAAACGTACGTGAGGAAAAAAATTTAAGAAACCCCTTACGAATGCACACGAGCAAAGCTACGAGTTATGGAAAACGTTTTTTTGGAGACATAAAAATAGGAAGAGGAAGACACATTTAAGCAAGCGGCAGCAAAGTGAGGTGTTTAAACTGTTTTTGAGTGCAATGGAAATTCCCTTGCAAAAAGAATCAGGGAAACTATGCAAAAATTTCGACACGTGCGTTTGACATATGTATATTCACTCACCTACATGCCACGTATACGGGCATGCAAATGAAAGCCTAGAACCGGCTTAGTTACTAAACAAATAAATTTCAAATTATCTTTCAAAGGTAAATATTTTTTCTGGTCGTTGCCTTTGTAAAGTGTGTGCAATGGACGGGCAAACAGTGCAAAAGACACACCGAAAACAAAGAAAAACAAAAAACAAAAACAAAGGAAAAACGAAAAACGAAAAAAACGTGCAGCATAGCAAATAAGTGTTGTATGTGGCAAAGGCAAGCAACCTTTTAGGCGCCCAAGCGTTGTTGATTAATGTTAACGGCAAACTGTGTACACGCTTCTTGCTGTTGTGCAACGCTGAGATTTTTGAGACCGGCTTTTGCGTGCGTCTAATGTATGCCAAAAATTTATAAGGGTATCTAAAAATGTTTTAACGAAAATTTTTGCATACTTTTGGGCTATTAAAGACATGCGTGTCAAGTCATCCGCTAGCAAGTTAGAATATATACCATCTAAACTTTAAACGGCTTAAGTTGAATTTGCATATATTTGCTATTTTTACATTAAACGCGTTTAATAAAAAACTATTTTTATAAATTTTTCTTTTGGTGCTGTGTTATTTTAGGCGCAACATGCTTAAGAAAGCGCGTGTTAGGATTAAAAAGAGGTGCATAAATATTTCTGGCTATCGCATACTTAGTTATTTGCATAATCAATTATTAACTTATCGGTAGTGATTTTTAAGTCCGCATATTTGCATACTTTTAGGATGGCTTATAATTTCCATAGTAATTTTCCAGAGAGTCGTGGCTATTATACAAAATTTCTTAGTAGTTTTCACTTGTCTTTCCAATAAATGTAATCTTGGTTGCTTTGAATAATTTTGTAAACTCTATAGCATTCTTTTAGGCGTTTATCATATTTGAGTTCACATTATACATATCTCTATTGGTACTTTTCTTTGACAATATTTTGCCAGCATTACTATTTCTTCAAATTGTGCTGAGTTCGCCTTTTAAAATAGTTTTATTGCCTTTGACGCCTAAAATGCTGCTACAAATTTTCTTTCTTACATTTAACACTACTTGGATGATAACTTTATTTACGACCGCACATAGCAGTTTTTTGTTGACTCAACATATGTGTTTTCCTACTTCTTACCCTCATATTGTTGTCGGCTGTGAGTTCACCCTGTAGTAAATTTGACTGTAACCGTGTAAACGGTGTCTACGCCAATAAAGAAGAAGAAGAGTTCATCATAAATATAAAATGGTAAAAGTATAGGTTTTTGATATAGTGCTGAGAAGCTGCAGAAACGCTAGTTGTAAACAGCTAGAAATTTTCTTTTCACCCTTAACTGGTTAATGAATAATGAAGATATGTGAAACCTGAAGTTTTAACAGACAATAGAAAGATCTAATTTCAGAACTTTGCAATCCAAACAATACATTTTCTGTAATTGCAAAATTTTTCCTAGAAAACTTCGCTTTCGAGCACGACTTTTCATTTATGAATAATGTGCTTTGACAGCTTTGTTGTACTAAAGGTGAAAACCTGGCTAATTTTCATGCACAGGAAATAGCCAAGCACTTCTGCACAATAGAAATCATATATTTTTCATTGCAATTTCTATTGCTTTGATTTCTCAACCACACCACAAACATTTTTCGGTTAATTTGAAATAAATTTGCCTGTCAGTTGCATGAAAAACTGCCGTTTGATTAAAGAGAATTATGCCATAACGAAATGTATACAACAGTTATTGTGCTCTGCACTGATAAGCCACCTTGTTTTGCGCAACCTTTAACAGAAATTGTTTTGAAACAGAAATTTATTTATTTCTATAAATTTTCAGGCCACTTCCAGGCAATAAATAAATGTTATTTCTACGCAATCTTAAATTGTTTTACAACAAAAAAATTATTTAAAGCAGAAATACATTGAAAATTTATAACAAAATTGTAATTGCTTTAGTTTTTGTTGACAGAAAATATTACTAGTTACCCGAACGCACATAACACTTTCTTTATTTTTCCTAAAAGGCCACAAACTCCAATCAATTGGTGGAGAAATAATTGCTTTTAGTTTTTATGGTATGGCATTTGCGGTTAAACGCTATTATTGTGTTTCCTAATAGAATTGATTTTTTTTAATTTTTTAACTGACAACCGAGTAGGATCATGCAGCGTTCAATTTTTTGATTACATTTATATTTCCTTATTATAAAGGAATACAGAAAGAATATATAAAAAAAATAATTCACAGAAATTCAAAATAAGATATACAATTGAAATTAATGCTAAACTGGTTGGCAAATGTCATCACTAGTTCTCTGTCTTGGAACTCAGTTCAAAGAAATTGTGTAGTTTACACATATTGCGCCTTAAAGTTGGCTTAAGTTAAGAAGATAATATTGTAAAGGGTTGTCAATCAGACCGTTGATCAAATAATCCTCAGAAAATTTTAAAATAAATTTGGTTTCCCCAATTTTTAGTGTAAGGCAACAATATTCATAGCATACCGTTAGGTGTTCAATTATTTTAGAGTGAGCGGGTGAAAGTTTATAAAGCAATATGCGCGCATTGTGACTGCTTTTTTCATATCCAGTTGAACTTCCCTAATTTTGTTTCAATAATCCACAAAAAACTTCAAGTTATAGAGATTTCAAGTTATGTAAGGAAGTTTATATGAAATTTGACTATTGTCATTTCAAAAGCAGAATTTTGAGTTATAGAGGTTCAAGTTATGCCAGCTCAACGGTAGACACTTCCAGTCCTCACTTAATTCTCAAAAAACTTTCAAATTTATTTAGTTTTAAAGTTTTACTGCCACTTTAAGCAATGCGTAGCATGCTTTTAGGCGCATAGTTAAACTTGATGATTTTAGTATTCATGAGAGTGTGTTTTTTTAAATCGGATTAATGTCTTTTCCTTTTCGATAGCAATTTCACAAAGGTAAACAAATAACCGATGGATCTAATGCTTCGACTTTAGACCTTTTCGTAGTACTAGATTTGAGGACTGTTGATATTTAGCTTAAACGACCAGCCGGTTTAAACAAATGTGTGTTTAAGAAACATGCGTTTAAAGTTTGAGGTGTGCACTCCGAGCGCTCCGAACGTCGTATTAATATTTTTGGGCCTTTTTCGAAATCTTCTAATGGTAAAGAGGCTTTCTAGATTAATTCTAAGTGTATAAAGGAACGGAAAATGCCAAAAAAAAAAATAACAAAAAAAATGAAAAAAGATTACCCTACGGACCCCTTAAGCGCTATTTAGCTTACTTTTGGGCGTTCGCATTTGTGAAGCTACATAGTTCTATTTAAAATTCAAAAGTTATTTCCACAGCATAGTTTTAGGCGTTTATACTACTCCGATCATAATACGCGTGTTAGTATTCCCAAATAATGGTTCGAGCTTTAATTTGGTAATTTCTGTCTGTTTTTCTAAGCAAATATTAATGACAAAAGCTTATATGTTTAACGCTGTCTGCAAAGTTCACCGTTATTATATATATATCCATATTTAAGTTTCCATATAAAATTAGAGTCAGCAATCTGTTAACAAGCAAATAGTTTTTATTTTTCTTTTCCTAATCTGAGCCAAAAATGCCTAGAACAAAGTTTTCAAAAACTTAATTGGCGAAAAATATTTTAACTGCCAATAAATAACGGTTCAGTGCGTTTACAACAAATACGCGAAAATGACCCAGCATACATAGCAACACACAATTTCATGGGCAGTTGGAGATATGAATAAAATAGTGGATATCCCCACATGAATTTGCAAATATGTATATATAAATATATGATTCTGTAGATACATATGTATATGTATATAAGTATATATACCCTTTACTATGTACAAATAGGACTACAAATATAGTATACATATAACTAAATGTACTTGTATATTTGAAAATATCTCGTTTGCCAAAATGTCTCCATTTATTTAGCTGAAACAAATTTTTAGGGATATAATACAGCGTATGTTTATCTATCTAATCGTAGTGATACTTTGAAAGCATAAAGCGGAGAGCTTTTTCAGTTTTTTTAATCATATACAAATGTGTGAAGTGCCTAGTCCTTGCATGCTAAGCACCAAATGTGTGTGAACTTTCCGCTTTATAACTGCATAATATTTGCGAATAAAATATAATTATTATGAATACAAAACTATCCTTGTTAATCCATGCCTTGTATTTGTTGCTATGCCGAACAAATTTTTAAAGATATAATTTCTGATCGAGTGATTCTCAGTTCGAATTGAAATATTTTGTTGCTATTTAGGAAAGAAATATAAAATGGAAGCCAATAGTAAGGACACTTTAAACAGAAACATACAGTACTGTATCGCCATGGGTAAAAAATAGTAAGACTTTTTAATTTAAATTGCGTTTGAAAACCAATTCGTTGAAATAGTTTGTTTTCCAGGTTGGTGTGATAGTCAGGGACGTCTGTGCCAAATGTCACATGAGAATAATCATTTGTGTTTGGTATACACTTGCCTTTCTGAAGTAAATACCGTCCGTTTGGCGATTTTTAAGATGAGCTTAATAACTCAATAAAGAAGTTCCATTAAATTTTAGGTGCGGAATGAAATTTCTGTCAAATATCATGGTTATGTTGACAATTTTCTCCAATTATCGAGGTCTGGTGCACTCTGATTTCCATTCAACCGGCCAAACCGGCGTTCTTCGTGCGAAGATTTTCGTATAAATAGGGCAGAATTATGGGCCGACAACTACTGGTTTTTGCACTACGATGCATACTGTATTGATTCTTCGAAGGTTTTTCGCTAAATTTTAAAGCAATATCAACCGATTTAGCTCCGTGTGACTTCTGGCTCTTTTGAGTCAATTGAAAACATCAAACGTGAATCGCTACGCTGATTGAAGACTATCCTGGAAATTGACTTCAACAACTGTTTCGAGAATTGGAAAAAACTTTGGCGCATTTATTGGAGCTTTGTTTGAGGAGAACAGCAAAGATTTTGAAGAATAAATTAATAATTTTAAATTATACATATAGTCTTCCTACTTTTTGCTCATACTCAGACACGTTTTGACATACGAGTGCCTTTAAATCGCGAACATTTTTAAGCCATAGTTTTTTTTTTACAATTTTCGACATAAGTTATCTCAGCAACAGTGAAGCTCCATTAAGGACCAGTATCACACCAAGATGTATATCGTGAAGGCTGTTCAAAATCAGTTGTTGTTTCGTAAATTATTAATGCTGGGCGCAAACGGATATTGTAAGATAGTCATCTGACTTATAATGGTCGAAACACGTCTATGGCATGATAAAGATTGGATTTATTCATGAGCTCGAAACTAAATTTTGTCTGTGCTTTCAGTTAACCCGATACCAACAAAAACTGTTAGGGAAAATGGTTGCCGGTTTTTTTTCGAACAATTTGATATAACGCCCTTTTTATGTGGCAGTTGTCTGTTGAGAAATCAGGAAAACTGCAGAAGTCGGATCACCACGCCAATACGAGCTCTCACACATCGCCTGAAATAACTGCATTTTTGAGCACTCAAAACAACGATTTTATGAGCCATCCACCATATAGTTCTTAGTTAGTGGCAAATGGCTTCTTTTTCTTTTCGTAACTTAAAAATAAACTAAGAGGATAAAGTCTTTCTGAGTGGCAAAAGTGCTTCTTCGATTGTGTAAGATCTTAATCTATATACATAAAAGAAAGTTGTGTTGGCTCAGTAATCAGTCTTTGAGTATGTTTTATATCACATGCATCCCAAAAGACTGATGTCATAACCTATCCAGCCGAGTTTTTCGTCTTTCCACGCCTGAGAACCGGTTCATCTTGTGCAGTCCACTAGAATGACTGTCGATTGGACTCCAGTGGGAAATGATAGAGCTATGTTCCTATCTCCGATGCAAAAATTCGGCTTTACTCCGATTAGAGAGCACTTAAACACTTCTCAGAATCAGTTATTCGATGTTGTTGTTGGATTATGAACTTGAAAGGCACCTACTTTCTTATTTCGCCTGTTTCCAGCTTAGCAAATATCTTTTCAACGGTGAATTTCCCTGAGTCCAAATTCAACAGTATTTTATCCAAACGCAATGCTTTATTCACACACGAAATGCTTTATGATCCAGTTTTTGTAAACTAACACAAGTTGATTCACAAAATGCTATATCTGATTAACTAATAGTTATAATCCAACTAATAGAAATCAATACAGCCACAGTGAAGCGTGGATGGGTCCTTTAGTATAGAACATTTGAAAAAAAAATATAAATAAAGCGATTTTTGATGATTAATATTTGTTTTTGGTGGCTAATCCCACAATATAAGGCAATCCTCGTAAATGCTTTCTAAACTATAAAACACCAATCTATCGTGAATAATCATACCGATGGTTTATATGATGTAAAGAGGCTTAAGTAGTTAAGTTAGTTAAGTTTTTTAGAGAATAAAGCTTTGTTCTTTTGAGTTAAGTCGAAGATAGTTTGTTTATCACAATATTATCTTAAGAATTTCATGTTAGGGAAGCTAAACTCACCCCTGTTGAACTGCTTGGTCATTATAACCATACCGTTTGAATTATACAAATATTTTTGGTTCCTTACGAATCTCGAAAAAAAAAAATTCATGGCAAAATGGACAGAAGAAATTTTCAATCTAAAAAGCCTTCAATATTTTATAAATTAGCGGAGTTTATGCCTCTAAGTATATGTATTATATAGCAGCTTGTATTGAAAAAAAAAACATTTTGTAACAGTTTTCTACTTTTAGTATAAATACTTTTTTTTCTTGAAACGATTTTTGTCGTGGTACTGTTATGAGTTAATTCAGGATGATGAGCATGAGATGAAAATATCTTACGTTGAATCCTTTATATAGAATGGTACGATCAACGTGGAAATAAATACTGATTTTATAGTTATCTTTTGTCGTGTTGACGTTTCGAATCTCGAATGATTCTCAGTGGACGGGTATGGGGCTATTTTCTGTCTTAATATATTTCTTTATCAATATCTTCGTGATCTTAGATCCCAACAAAATAAATAGGTATATAAACTATTTTGTTAGAAAGTAAAGGAACTGAGTAGTATGAGAATATGATATACTTGGGACACAAAAAATATTTAAGGGGGTATTCTACTCTAGAAATCAAATTTTGGACAGTTTTTTGAATTTTATTTCAGAAAAACCAAAAATATTTTGACTATACATTTTTTATGTTGTTTTTTTTTATTGATATCTTAAAAATACAGAAAAAAAAATTTTACAAAAAAAAAATTTAAAATTATAGAAAATTAAGAAATTCTTAATCAGTAAGGATGCTGTTATAGTCCCTACCTCAGGGAACACGAAACGACTGCCTGAAAATAAAAATAATTTTTTACGCTTTTTTTGAAATTCCTGAACTTTTTTAAATATTTAAAAAAAATTTTGACACGATGCTGGTAGGAACGATAAGAGATTATATAAAGAAGGTTCACACAAAATTTCAAGTAAATCGGTTGTATAGAACTTGAGATAATGCCGGTACCGTGTGGAAAAAAGTAGTTTCGAAAAAAACGAGTTTAAAGTTTAGGAAACAATTCTAGTGAACACGGACGCCACCTCACAAAATCGGCTGTATCTCCGAAAATAAGTCGAATTTTGAAAAATCTTTCCAAGGTCATATTTTTGAAAGTCTAAACTTTAAATATGTGAAAAACAAAAAAAAAGGAAGCTTTAATTTTGTATAGATTTTTATCATAAATATGTAATTGCAGAACAAGCATACAAGTGCTATAAATTTATGAGCAATTCCTACATTTAACTTGCAACGCCTTCGATATTTGCCAATATAATTCCTTAAATAAAATTATTGCAGTGAACAATTAAAGATAATATAAACAAAATATTCAAGTCATATTAATTATGGCTAAACTAATCTGTATTTTATTTTCAAAGATATTTATGCAAGTGTTGCTTGACTGAACAAAATTTTGCAGAAGGCAAACAAGCGAAAATTCAATGCCTTATCCAGTTGACATCGCGATACTTATTTACGCACGCATAAACCCTAACATGCATCTACCGATCTGTACAGAAAAAAGCACTTAATTAAATGAAAAATGTTTGACGAGAACGAAGGTTTTTATAAGCTTACAAGCTGTCACGAATGCGTCACTGCTTTTGCCGTATACTTAATTTGGCACATCAATATCTCGATGTCAAGCGATTTATCTCTTTTTAAAGGCCTCCAAATACTTGGGATTAATGAGCACGCGCAAACACAAGTATAAAACGTTGCATGTATGTATGTATGTACGTAAAATCACTTAACGGAACTGAGCTCGACATGAATTGTGCGTGTAAAGCCATAGTATTAGCAACTGACAAGCATACAAGCGCGCTTCTTTGTCATTTCAAATCATTTTATATGACAAAATAAACTCAATTGATGGCTCAACGGCAAGCTGCAAAGTATTATAAAAATATTTGTGTATAAAATTGAGAAACACAGTGAATGTCTCAATTTTCTTTAATGCAAATTCTTGCTCAGGCAATGACAATGTTTACTACTTTACAAATTTTATCGCATGTGATTTAAATTTAGAAAAGAATATTGCTAATAAAGCGGAAATTGGTTGTTAGATTTTTTGCTTGGCAAAATTTGGATACTCAAGACACATTTTGGGATAAATAAGATTGCCTTTACTTCTATCGAATGTTTTCCCCAAATAACTGTAAAATGGTTAGCATTACTACTGCTCAGAGATTGGGTACTTTTTTGGCATCTTGCAATGGTTTAACCGACTATTTCTCCATCTGCGACAAGTTACCCATTTTGAAATAGAATAACTCTCTAATATCCTCAGCCATTTTTCTCTTTTACACTTACGAAGTGATAAAATAACCGTATGTATCTATGTGAAGATCAAACATGAAATAGATAAAGAGTGTGTGTGAGAGAAAACGTTTTGGAGAGGGGAAGATCATAGAAGATAAATAGATGTAAAAATAGAGTATGAGAGGGAGAAATACTGGTAGAATGAATGAAGGTATTACAGAGCTCTTTGTTTTGCCTTTTTTATATAGAAATCATTGAAGAAATATGAATTTTTTCTTTCTCTATGTGAATTAAAGTAACGCTTAAATATTTTAATAACATTCATAGTTGTAAATTGGATAACTGTTAAACTTGTCAGTTTCAATATTTGCATTCTTAGCGCTTTTTTGAAAAACTAAACGCATTTTCCTCTAGAACCTAAGCGTATTCTGAAGCAATGGAAACTTTTACAATCTAACCTCTCTTTTACGGCACCAACTATCTGATTCTACGGTTTCTTAAGTAAAATCACTCTTTGGATAAATATATAATATATAAGCATAAATTTTCCTATTTGAAATAGACCGTGTTTTCACTGCAATCACCAAAGCTATAAGTTTTCATAAATTTAGCCTAAATTCCTTCACTGAACTTATTACTGACTTTCTGCACTTGACTACACATTTAATTATCTTAATTTGTACCGTCATTGTTCTTTCTATTGCTAATTTATTTTTACAGAAAATTAATCGCTTTATTTTGCCTCCGCTTTTGGCGTTAAAAAAGTCTCTTCTTGTTGGCTGTTGATTGATGTCAATTGAAATGGATTCCTGGAACTCTATCGCATAACTTTCTTTGTGTAATTAATGCGACTTGACTTTCATTGCAGGCAATAGAATCATTGATTTTGGTTACAGAATGCAGAGAGGAGGACTGGTTTATTTGCTATTTGATGAAGTGATTGAAATCGGTGAATTTGAGTAAAAGAAAAAAGTCGGCAAGTATTTTAACCGCTATCACTGGAGGCACTTGAAGAATGAGTAATATATTTTAAGACCGGCTCAAATTGCTTTTGAATATATACATATATAAAATTTAAGGCGTAAACAAGCTTTAGTGACATAGTGCATAGGAAGTCTCATTTAATACGATACTTTCTGATTGATTTGACATTAATAGGAATGTTCACCACGCTCAAAACTAGTAGTTGTATACTAGTCTGGTTGCCGTCGGTTCGAAGGTACCTTTTAATTATGTACAGCAAATCCCAAAACGAGTTTTCATTTAAATATTGGTAGTTGAAAAAGTATTTTCGTATTTCTAATCAAACTTCAAATTATTTTTTTTTTATATTTATACTAATAAATAAATAAACAAATATGTACCATTTTGGTCGACTAAAAACAACTCTACAATGAAAAAAAAACTATTATACTCTGTACAAAAATGTTGCATGGGAATAAAAATTGTAAGTATTCTAAATTTTAATACAAATTGAGTAAACAAATTTTGATGCATAAAGTGTTTATTTTCTTTGTTGCAGTCCAAAAGCTCTCCTAAGCAATTAAAAACTGTTGAGTACCATATTGATGGTAAGTATTTGGTATAATTTACGTCCTCAAGTATAAATTTACTGCTGAAGTAGGTAACTATTTCATTAATTTAGTGGCTAATTGAGTTCAATTTACTATTTTGGCATTGAACTCATATTTTTCTAAACTGAATTTTATTATATTTTCCAAAGAAGTGTCAGCATTAATTTTTTCGAGTTTATCAAAATGGAAAAATTGATTTGTCAGGTTGGTGAAAGAAAGTAAAAACTTAAATTGCGATTCATTGACATCAACTCTGTTAACTCGCTTAGAAACTTATTCAGTCCAATTAAGGTCAACACATATATTTCTTTGCATACTTTTGCTTTCTGCTGATTAGTTGTAAAAACTTCTTTCTTCTTAAAGTAATGAAAATAGATATAACCCTTTTTAAATATAATGGTCTCAATTAAGGTTTCTGTTTCAATAATTGACCCGCCAAAAACCCCTTTTTCAATTGATTCGACTAATCAACTAACTTAATTAAGTTTACTTGACTAAATTCAGCTAAATGAATTAATATTTTATTGGTGATCTAATCTGCAAATGTATAAAAGCAAAGATAAAATTCGACTAACTAACTCAAGTAAACTTAATTGACTCAA
The DNA here is from genome assembly GCA_037783105.1 of Bactrocera zonata. Taxonomy (NCBI): domain Eukaryota; kingdom Metazoa; phylum Arthropoda; class Insecta; order Diptera; family Tephritidae; genus Bactrocera; species Bactrocera zonata. The sequence continues at coordinate 119,766 of JBAWJQ010004397.1, forward strand.
TTAACCAAATTTGTTACTGTTTTAATAATCACTGTTTCAATAGTTTACCTCCCCAATTAGTGAATATAAAATTTGAAATTAACTAACTCATTTAAACTTAATTGGCTCAAAAAAGAGTACAAGTCAATATAAAATTCGACCAATTTACCAATTAACTCAATTAAGCATAATTTATTCAATTAAGTAACTTTGTTACTGCTACAATAATTTACCTACCCAAATAAAATGATCTGCAAAATAGTACCAAGTAATATAAAAATGGACTAATTAACTCAATTAAGCTTAATTTACTCAATTAAGAAATTTTTTTCTGATTGTATTAAAGATTTAAGCAGATTTTACTGTTTTAATAATCACTGTTTCAAAAGTTTACCTCCCCAATTAGTGAATATAAAATTTGAAATCAACTAACTCATTTAAGCTTAATTGGCTCAAAAAAGAGTACAAGTCAATATAAAATTCGACCAATTTACCAATTAACTGAATTAAGCATAATTTATTCAATTAAGTAACTTTGTTATTGCTTCAATAATTTACCTATCCAAATCAAATGATCTGCAAAAGCGTATTAGTCAATATAAAAATGGACTAGTTAACTCAATTAAGCTTAATTTACTCAATGAAGAATTTTTTTCTGATTGTATGAAATACTTAAGCGGACATCCAACACTTCTTTGCTTATTTTTTTATTGATTATAAGTAAAATTACTTTTTCTAAATATAAAGGACTCGATGAAAGCAAATGTTCCAAAAATTTTTCTGCATAAATGTACTTTACCCCAATACTTGAGAATATAAGATTTGACTAATTAGGCCAATTATAAAGTTTTAATAATTTAGTAGCGAATTGACTTTATACTTCGTCTTCTACTTGTTAGTAACCACAATAAGGTTAGAAATTGATATAGAAAAATCTCTCTTAGAATAATTATTACTGTACATCGGACACGATAATTGGATGAAGTCGCTAAACATGCTTTGTAGCCATTCAGTTTCGTCAGACAAATTAGTTCTTACCTAAACAGAAGTATTAGTCAATATAAAATTCGACTAATTAACTCAATTAAATTTTTTTTTATATTTTATTAAAGGTTTGAGTGGATAGTTCAACAAATTTTTTGCAGTAAGGCTAATAGTGAATAGAAAATTCGACTTATTCATGGAATTAAGATTAATTGACTCAATTAAGCCAATTATATAGTTTTAAAAATTTAGTAGAGAATTGAGAACAGGAGAAAAATCTCTTTTAGAATAAGCATTAGTGTACATCGGATACGTTAGCTCTGTGTAATCGTTAATCCAGTTAATTAAACCCAAAACTTTTATCTAACATGTTATATACTCACGTCGGCTTCGTCAGATAAATTAGTTTTGATAATTTTTTCAGTAGTACATATTCATATATAATTTATTATATATTTATCATTGAATAACATTTGAACATTAATTTACATACAATCACTGATATGTACAGGTACACAAATACTTAACGGACTATTTAATACCTTATACATTAGTTAAGGGGCTTAACACATACTACCCAGAAGACATTGAATACTATGGTAGAAAATATTTTTTTTTTTGCATTTCGGCATAGGAATTATTAATAATTATTTCAGTACTTGCTATTATTAAATTAGAAGCTTATATTTATAACTTTGTAAGTGGTTTGCTGAGCAATTCTATACATATTTATCCATAACTAATAAGGTTTATGCAGAGTTTTTACAGTGACAGACATATAACGAATTATTTATGTATTATTTTGTTGCAAAAACAAATTGAGATAATTAACAGTAGTCATTATTAATATTATGTAAGTATTATTTCATTTTAAACATTTTGAACAGCCGTAGATTAATTACTTAAACTTAAACTTAAGCGCTAAGCACTCTAGCAGTACGACACAGAGCATACAGATGAGTTCGCCTTACGTTTCTCCTTTAACTTTTTCAAACTCACTTTTCGCACCCACATAACCATTCCGCTTCAATTCTCTTATAAATCTGTGCGCAACACCGGCGGTCGCTCTGTTGCCGCATTTGCATGTGCCACAGTGCCATTGGCTTGCAAGTCTGCCGCCGTGTTCACCACACTGACAGCGTTCAGCGCCGAAGAATCAGCTGTTGTATTGTCGCCTTTAATCAGCTGACCATTGTCACAGCACGCAACGAGCGTGGGATTGGCATTTGTAATTTCCGTCGGCAATGTCTCGGACGTTTCGGCCACGGTCATTGTTGTCGCGGTTGTAGCCGTGCCGTATGTGGTATTTGTAAGCAAAGTTGTTGTATTGCTATCCACACCTAGTAGCGCCTCCTTTTGCTTTTGCCGTTGTTGTCGTATAGCCGCTAATTTGCGACCCTTCTTACCCAACTTGCTGAACATACTAATATCCTTGCTATGCAGCTCAGCTGTGGGAGCAGTGCCGGTGCCGCTAGCCGTGAACGTGGTGTCCTTCGCGTTTAATGCGGTTATGGCGGCGAATGCTTTGCGGAAACTCTTTTTAAAGTTTTCGCTTAGAAAAGCGTAGAGAAAGGGATTCATCGCCGAGTTGGAGTAACCGAGACAGCCGACAAGTAGAAAGAGGGCAATTTCCAGGCGTGTAGCACACGGACTGGGTGTGGTCGTGATGAGTATTAGTTGTGAGATCCAGAAGGGCAACCAACAAAGTATATAAACCGTGATGACGGTCAATACTAAACGTGTTACCTTGCGGTGAGAACGTTTCTTCTCCTTTGACTTATTCTGTGGGCCGACAGTGCGCAATTTCCGTATGACGAGATAGTAAAAGCAGAGTATGAAGACGAGCGGTGTGGCGAAACCGAGCGTGAAGACATACATAATGAAAGTGAAACCTGTCTCATGATGTCCCAACTCGGGCCACTTGATGTGACATGAAATGTGTCCATTCTGCTCCACTGTGTTGGCGAATATGATAACCGGCAACATCAGCAGAGCCGAGGTAAGCCAAGCGAAGCCGGATACTAATTTGGAAATGAGTGGCGTGCGGTATTGCGTCGAAGATATTGGATGGCAAACGGCAATGTAACGATCTGCCGACATGATCAACAAGAAAATTGACGAAGTGAATTGTGTAATTGACGTGCTGACCATATAAGCTTTGCACATGAAGTTGCCAAATTGCCAACTACCGCTAACTATGGTATGCAGCAGGAAGGGTATGCCAATGAGGAAACACTCATCAGCCACTGCCAAATTGAGTATGTAGACATTAGTAATGGTTTGCATTTTCGAATAACGCAACACGACATAGATCACAAGCGTATTGCCGAACAGGCCAATAACACAAACAATCACATAGAGCACAAAATTCACAATATGTCCAATAGAGTCGCCATTTGTTGGACAATTCTCATAGTATGAATACTCCGTGGTTGTATTGAAGGTGTCATTCTCTATGCTCACAGCCATCGTTGAGCTGAGATTGTGTAGCAACGGCGAGTCGATAGCCTCTTCGAGCGGGAAGAGCGCCAAAGTCGGGATCTGCGGTTCATCGGGGTAAGCGTTTATAACAACGTTGTGTGACATGTTTTATAGCCTGTACTGCACCTTAACTGCTATTGAGTTGAGCGTAGGAGCTGGATTTGAAGAGATTTGAAGAGAAGAAGCTGCTACAGTTTTTATGTTGAGAGAAATACTCTTTTTTCAGATGAATTTGTATTTGACTACTTTTTATGTTATAATTTAAACACCGCTTTTTACTTAACGTCCATCATCAACCGTCCATTAAGTTGTCATTTCTGCAAGTGAAGAGCAAAATAATAAGAAATAATTAATTGGTTAGTTCAGTATGAGTAATATTTGCTGTTAACGGTTGACATATATGACAGATGAGTACGACCTTAATTGCACATTTTTCACTTTACAAATTTCTCTCATAACTACTTTTCTTTTCATACTTGTTTACCATTGCTTCGACACACAATACCTTTAAGGCTACTCAATAAAGTCAACACGTCACATTGATGGGTTCTCATAAATCATAATACAACACAAATAGCCTGCAAAAAATAAAAAGTTTAAACAGAAACATAAGTGCTGCTGGGTGGTGCGCTGTGGAAATATGAGTGTTGTATTTTATGGTTGAAAAGAATACCGAAAGAGACAGAAAGTGAAAAAGGAAGCAAATACAAAAAGAAAGATGTGTATGGGACAGCAAGCAGATATTAGCAATCAGTGTGAAATATAGGGGCGAAAACTTTATTGTAGCGGAAGTTGATCTGATTATGGACCGGATTCAATAAGAAAACCGCATGTTCTTACGATAAAAATGCAGAGATCAAAGCGTGGAGGTCAAGCTTAGAACATCTTTTGCCAATAGGTGGTAGACAATTCAATGAAGTGCTGAAACATGGATGATGATGAGAAAGCTTTCAGAAATAAATTTGTTTCGAAAGAATTGTTCTCTGAAAGGCCTTTGATGCCGTCCGCGTGGTTGTTGAGTAGAAAAGAAGATGAAACCAACTGAACTGTTTGAGCCTTGTAATGACATGGATATAGTAAGGTGCATAAACAACCGACAAATTCGTCGGTGAAGCCATGTCGTACGCATGGAAGCCGATGCTCCATCGAATAGCAGTTTCTATTCGAGATGCATGTCTGGAAAAGGAAAGCAAGAGCGTTCATATATACAACGGAGGTACCAAGTGCAAAGGGTCTGTCTGCATTTGGCTCGGGTTTCTCTTTTAGCCTTTTTATCACTATTATTAACCCTACGTTTACCCTTCTTATGCAGATCCGACGCGGAGGGCTCAACCGCATAAGTGCGGAATCAGCTGACTCATGAAAGCAAGAGAGTTTCTTAAGCTTCGAGATCTCAAACCACCCAGCTATAGAAAAACAATTTCAAAAACTGAGAAATAGTGCCAAAAAAAAGAAGGATAATCTACCGACAGATACGATTGTAGGTTTCAAACTTCGAAAAAGCACTCTTCGGATTTTGAGAAGGATTAATTGAAAAATTTTAGCAAAATATTTAATTATAGCAACGAAGCAAAAATTAACAATGATAACGGCTTTCAAAGTATGAAGACAATTCTAACTTTATTAAAGCTTTTTAGTCTTAAATTTGCAGACTTTTGCGAGTTCGATGGCAACCCTGCATTTTATTTTTTGCAAATAACTACCTTAAAGTTGTTTGCGAAAGCCTCACTAAAAAATTTCTTTTGATTTCATATTGTAATATTTTTCGAAAAGGTGGTAATTCTGTTTACCAAATTTTTGTGCACCACTACGAACACTAGCAAAATTACATCCTGTTTGATATCGAAAAAGCAATATTTTTAAAAGGTGGCAACTCCGTTTAACAAATTTTTGTGCATTAATATTCGTAAAAATACGTCCTGTTTGAAACCTATTATACAATATTTTTTCAAAAAGGTGGCAACTCTGTCTGAACATTTTTTGTGCATTAAAATTCATAAAAATATTTCCTGTTTGAAACCCATAATGCAATAATTTTTTCAAACAGGTGGCAACTCTGTATAAAATATCTTTCTCATTAGTAGTCTTAAAAATACCTTTTACTCAAAGAGATATAGTTTCATAGCTAAATAAAGAGAAATATTAAAACAAATGTAGTTTTTAGACAGGTGGCAACTCCTTCAATGTACAAAGAAAAGTATTTCAGGGGTTATTTTGTTCGGTGTGTATTAGTATTCGAGAAAATAATTGCAGTTTGAAATTCATATTGCAAAATTTTTTCGAAAAGGTGGCAACTCGGTTTATAATTTTGTTTTATCCTTAGTAGTCTCACTCAAAAAGATACAACTTCATAGCTAAATAAAGGGTAATAAGAATATTGAAACAAATGTACTTTTTAGACAACTCTTCAATATGTACATACAAAGGGATTATTTGGTTCAGTGTTTTTAGAATTAATAGTCATATCGTTCAGTTCACCCAAGTATAATAAAAAAATTTACGGATCCATATGTAAAATTACATTGTTCAAGTGTGAACTAAGAAACTGACAGCTACATGGTTAAGTAGGCTACAGGGTAATATGGAATGAACCTGTTAAATATGTATATATAATATATATATAGCACACGGTTATGCAATATATATACAATCATAAATATTTAGAAACATAGAAACAAGCATCTTCGTTTAGCTCGCTTCAACCCAAGAGTAATTTTTAATCCTTGTTGGTATGTACTAAAACATTTTTGTCGTAGATGTATTCATGCCTTTACTACTTTGTGGGTTTCTAATGGTTCGTTGGACATGCGCTTCATTGAAAGTGACAGCACATTAACATGCACCAATCATCTGTAAAGGCTTGTCTCAGCTGTCACGTTTGTCAGTTGGCTACAAGAAGGACTGCGGGCATTTGGTGGCGTTGCCTTTAGCGCAATTCAATAGACACGGAAGTTATGCAATATTATTCTGATATGGGTATTTAAAAAAAAAATTGGATGGGGCTTAAATTTCACTTACTTAGCACGTTTTGTTGTTTGGTTTATTTAGTATTGCTCTTGTAGCTAAGGAAGGTTAAAGTGGAGTCGGATGAAAGGTTTCAAAATGCTGTACCAGAAACGTGGTTGGAAGTTGGAAGGAAGATCCTATAATAATAAAAAGTTTAAAATTTTTGCAAAAACTTTGGACGATTAGTTATAACAGGCAATATAGATAAATTGAGTTTAAGGGTCTTCAAAAAATCACTTTAAGAGGGTTCCTAGGTTTCATCGGGTAAAAAACAGTCTTTTTTCAACAAATTTTCTCTCATATAAAAAATTTAATATTTTATTAAAATTTTTTATTGTTACAAACTACTATTAACAAAGAAATTCTAAAATTTTTGGAAAACAAATTTTAAACTCGGCCATTGCGACGCCCTTTCCGGTGATACTTGGGGAAAAAAGATGCGCTCGCATAAGGATAACTCCTTATAGAATCATCTAAAGTGAAAAACATGTCTAGTTAAAACTTTAACTTAGAACTTGGATGAAGGAAAAACAACTGAAAGTTAGATTTTTGGCAGACATCTTGACAAAAAATTAAGATTTCAGTAAAAATTTCGCCATATTATATTTTAAAAATAGTTTTAATCGAAAAAAAAAATTCTTCGTTCATCAAAGACCTGTGTAAAATTTCATGAAGGTCGGTTGAGTTCATGAGAAATCTTGCTAATCGAGACAATAAAGACAGCGCTTTTAGCCTAGCTAGCCGCGTCCGCACAAGTTCTCAGGCTGTATCTCCGAAACAAATAATCGGATCAACTTGAAAATTTAGGACAGCAATCTAATGTTGTAAAATTTAACAAGAGAATAAAAAATTTTTGAAACCTGTAAACCCATGTAACCACTTAAAAATTACATAAGTTAGAAGTGAAGTAATTAAACAGTTAAATTTGATTTACTGAAACAACTGAGAGAATTCATATATATGTATGAAATTTTGTACTCGAGGGATTGTAGTCGATTCCTTGCAGCAGCCGATATCAGTCCGGCAAGCGTTTTCTCTTTTAAACCTGTTTTGTGGATCAGAATGTGCCAAACAATATTTACGTTCTCAATAATAGTTACTAAAATTAGTAAGATTTTCTACCATTAGCATAGCAACAATTCGATGCACACCTATTGTATTTCCAACAGTTTCTCTTCACATATGTATGTAGGTATATAAGTGGATGGGTTTCTCCCTTTCAGTATTTCATATATGCAAATAACTTCTACCCCGAATATTTAGACCTTGATACATACTTTAGCTAAATTCCGTAATATATTCATCAAAATCAAATAACTGTATGCCCGAAAAGCTGCCTGCCGACAATAATATATAAATTAGATAGGAGTATTATGCAAATCGCAGCTTTACAGGGGCGAAATGCCGCACCTACTTGTTGTTGGCAATGTGGGACAGCTGTTTTTGACTGTGGCATAGGAGGTTTCAACACTAGGCGTAGACATGTTCTTAAAACATATGTACGTACATATATATGTATTTGTGTAGGCAAAAGGAATTTGGCCACTTTCAACACCAAACAATTGTTTACTTCATTCGCACGCGCCAATATGTCGGCAGCGATAAAATCGAAGCTACATTGCTATGCAGATATACAAATATATATATGTATATGTACATATGTATATGTACATATGTATATTTACATATATATGGGCACACATTTACTTTTGTATATACTTGGGCGTTATTTGGTTGGAAGAAAAATGAAATCTTTGCAAATATTAGCTTGGAAGCGCCGGCATTGTCAGAGGCTCTGCATAACAATAGCTTTCATTTACTTTGCGCTGGTGCATAAGTGTGTTTTATATATAGATATGTATATATTTATATATAAGAGAAAATTTATGTATATATGTTTGTGTGTGTATCTGCCGATTATCGACACACTTTGGCGCGCATGAAATTGTTCATTGAAACGATTTATGCTGGCGCTCGCTGGGGCATATATGTACGTATGTATATGCGACCCACAGTAGATAAAACTGAAAACAAAGCACATTTAGATAAAAGTGGAAGCAAAAGAAATATGGCAAGTGATAAACGTAATGAACGCGTACGCCTTACGTGTGATTGAAAGGCATTTTATGCCACATTTCCTATTTTTCTTACACATCAAAATGTATATATTTATGTTGAAATTCATTAGGGTGGCCGAAAAAAGCCAATATCGAATTTATTGGTTGAAATGAGCCCGTATACCGAGAAAACCAACCTCGCAACGTCACAGTCGACTACAATAGGTGCGGAATGGGATACATGCCGTGAGCCTGTGAGAAGTGAGACGCATTTACAGACAAAAGCCGAGAGAGACCGAAATGCGTTAGTACGAAGATATTGAAAAGCTGGTCTGACAGTGGTAATGCTCGAAAATTCTACAAAAAAATATCGGGACTAACAGAAGGTTTCAAGACCGGAGCATATTCTTGTAGAACCCCCAAGGTGATTGACGTCGATGATAGGCCAATGGATTACCGACCGAGCTATTCAAATACGGCAGCAGGAATACAATCTGCTACAGTTAACGTGGGATAAGAATTCTCAACATCGCAAATAAGGTTCTGTCGAGCGTACTGTGTGACGAAATATCTCCTTTCATCAAGATAATTGATAAGTCGATGTTCAGAGGTTAGGTCATGTCGTCCGAATGGATGAATATACTCCCGCTCTGAGAGTATTCCACGCAGTACCCGCCGAGGGAAGCAGAGAAAGACCTTCACTCCGTTAGAAAGATCAGGTGAAGAAGGACTTGGCTTCACTTGGCATCTGCAATTGGCGCCAAATAGCAAAAAAAAACGGCTGACGCGCTGTTGTAAACTCGGCTATAACCACGTAAGCGGTGCTTACGCCAATAAAGAGAATGATTGTTTAGCATAATACATGAAATGTGTACTTAAGGTTAATTTTTTTCACCTAAGAATTGGAAATATTTTTTTTTGGATCACCCTAAAGCGTAATTTATATATATAATATACATATATATGCAATCATATCTATATCTCCTTCACTTTGTGCGCATCTATTGAGACACACGCAGCTGACCTGAATGGCTTTCGTCTCGTTTTTATTTACCAAACATCACAACTGATTGGCAGCACTGGTAGTTGGGTGTCGTAGACTTTTATGCATTCACTGTGCTGGGTGCGTTAACGAGCCTTGTTTAAGCATTATAAGTATTTGATGTGCCTTTCGTTAATATTAAATGTCTCTAATGATAAATTTGCTTTTAGTGAGTTATTTTTTGTGTTTGTCCATTAATAACTCATAGTCGTATCTTTCATGTTATGCAATCTGGGTCAATAACCTTGTCTTTTGCGCATCTTATGTAACTCTTGTGTTACTGGTGCCGGGGTAGTCATACTTTCTTAATGCGGCGTTAATAAATGGCGCTTTAACGGTTATGGTGTAATGGTATTCAATAAATAATGTGGCCTTCAAAGGGATTTTTTGATGAGATGTTCAGTGCATGAAGCTGAATGTTAAGACATTTCGAAGAGCGAGAGTTTTTAATAATGCATAGATCCATAGAATAATGAGAGCGTGTTCTCTTTTGGTGAAAATTATACACTTAAGCACTACCGTAAATATAGCCGATTATTAACCTTAGTGGTTGTACTGATGCTAATCAGTATTTAACTAATCTAAATTTGTCGCCCAACCCGGTTTTTTGTCATCGAATAAGATAAGTGACGGTTCATATATGGACGACTTTGTCGCCCAACCCGGTTTTTTATAGAGTGCGACGAAGAAATGCAAAGTGTTTGAGGCGCGCTCTGTGTTCTTGTTCCTAATTTGAAATTTTCGGAAATATTTTTTTTGCATCGCTTACTTTAAGATGGCAAGAGGTTGGGAATGTGATATGAAAGGGAATGCAGAAATTTATTTTTTAAGTTGTCAAGTTGTCAGACTCGTGTCGCCTGTGTGAATACAATGGAAAATATAATTTACAGAGCAATGAAAGAGTCTGTCTCAATACAGACTAAATAGCAGTACTATAACGTAGTAAAATCCAGCTGATTCTAAAGGATGTCGTTATTTAAGAATAAGGTGTAGAAACTTTAACAGGCAGTAGCACTTTCGCTCAAATAAATATTTACAAGTCTATTAGTAAAATTTAGATACAACTTGTGAAGAACGTTGGTCTCATGTCAATGTTGGATTTTCCAAGATGTTAATGTTGAAATTAACTCACTTGCGTCAAAGGAACTGATTTTTAGCTCTTGGCTGCCAGCGACCATTAATGAAAGTGACTTAACAACTTTAAATATGTTTCCACATTAATCGAATCGGTGAGCTGGTACCAAAATTATACCCGACGGACGATTCTTATCCAAGCGGCATTCTTTAAAACTATTTTGGGTATGTTTAATGTAGGCTAGGAGAGTTTTCCGACCAGACCAGGACCAGCAAAAAACTACATTTGCACGCATTTTAATACATATCCTTACAATCGTCTTTAAGATAAGCTTCCAATAAGAAAAGATGATAAGATAATCTAAGCTTTCACACATTTTTTCTCAGGTACTGCTGAATTGGGCTTCAGTTTTTCAGTTTCGGCTTATTATTGGAGCGCCACTCACTAGATTGTTAGACAGTTTCAAAGTCGTATTCGCAAACCTATGCTTCATCCCCAGATGCTTTTGTTGAATGTAGGATTCTCAGCTACATTTTCAAGCAACTCTTTTGAGACTTCGTTTTCATATCGTTTTTGCAAAACAACAATAATCAAAATCGATGAGCCGTTTTAAAAGAGGTGTTAAGATCCTCTACTAACTTGTTCTTTATGATCGTATTTACAGGAAATGGGTGGACGATTCACATGTGGCAAGTGTTCAATAACTTTACACACTTCACAGAAAGCTTTGTATCATTGAAATATTTGTGTTCGTGGTTAAGTGCACTGCTCAAAATACTTCTGCAAGAATCTCAATGATTTAGTACTTATGATTCTATTGGGAACACAGAATTTAAAAAAAATTTTTTTTCCCTGGTTAAAATTGCCACACGTCGTAAACAAATAGTTGTCAAGCAATCGGCATATGAAGATCAAATTTGGAAGGAATATAAAAAAGGTTGTACGAGTTTAGGCAACAAATTTTTTATCGAGTCGGTTTACACGCTTAGTTTATTAAGACCATTCCGGGTCAAATTCGATTTTATATGAGGAAGTCCAGAGCGTTTAGTTATTGAGAGAGAAACATAATAAGTAAAACATGCTCTCCTCCATGGAACTATATAGCTTTGAGGGTTCTCTTTGTTTGAATGGGTGGCTCATAATTACAGGCCTTAGCTAAAGTCAAATTGGAAAAATGGGTCTATAAACAGTTCAAGAAAATTATGGATGGAAAATAATTGAGGATTGCACTGCCACTTATGGTCTATTTCACCCTTTCTTATACCATATATGGTCACAAAAGTCCAGGACTCTGAACAATTCTAAGAGCTTGCTGGGCGCGACTGAGATGATATGATCCCTGTTAACGTGGATGGAACCTAGTGCCTTAAGCTTGCTTCTACAAATTGCTGGACAATCTAGAGTCAGCTGTTCCGGAGTTTCCTGTTCATTGTCACAAAACCAACAGTTTACGCAAGAGATTTTGCCCTTTTTGGACAAGTGCTTCTTGAGCCTACACTACCCTATATAGATCGCGACAAGTATCAACTCTCTTATTGTGCCCGCCCCCCGCAATACACGGTTCTGACCCTATCATTCAGAACGTTGACGCAGAGCGGGCTAGTTTGTCGGCCAACTCATTGCAAACCGATAGGCGGTTCAGCTTTACTATACACTCCTTTACTAAAAGCGATTTGACCTCATAAGCTGAGATCGCTTTTAGAGCCGCTGGACTATTGCTGAATATAGGGATACGCTGGTTGCGAGGTTAATTGATTTCTGCACACTGACTTATGCAAAGACTTCTGCTTGAAAGATGTTCGAAAAACGTTTCATTGACATGGATAGCTTGGTATGCGGTCCTGCTTCAATGCCTTCCGGTGTTTTGGAACCGTCGGTGTATCACTAGATAGTGCTGCCCATCAGTAGTAGTCGATATTATTGTCTCAATCTTCTCTACTTACCGTAATCTTTATTGAAAACCTCATAATATTTATGCTCTCTTTTTAAAGTATAAAAAGGAAGCACGCGTAAAAGCTCTTGAGATGTGCCAATACCCAACTGATTACGGTACAAATTTATATACAAAAAAATATACTATTTTTTGCCATAAAAAACCGTTAAATTGGCAGCAAGTTTAAAACACAGTCCGGAAGCTAAAAGCGTTCACACGCAGGTATGCACGAGTGCAACACGCAAACAAGGACCAAACCTTGAGTGGCCACTAAGGTGACCAACGACAAAAAGGACATGATAACAATGATGATGAGTAGTCGACGGTCATATTTACATTATAACGGCGACGGCAGACGTAAACATATTGTGCTTGGCTGTTTGTTTGTAACTGTGCAAGAATGTGTTTGAGTGTTGTTGAAGCCAACACTTGCGGTTGCTGTTGACATTGTCATACTTATAGGTACAAAAATATATATATAGTATATCAGTATGTATGGTATATGTATAGTATATAAGCGTGAACAGCGGTTTGTTGTTGTATCTAGCTGTTGCTTTGTCGTCGCGAAACGCTTGCTTCACTCCACTTTGGCATAATTTTGCATGTAAATTGCAAAATTTCATTGCAATTCAAGACTCAGCCATTCGTTTGATGTACTTGAAAATACAGGCGATGAGGAGAGGGAGAGTGAGCGCGACAGAAGCATGAAGTGGAGTTGGTATAGTGGCGCGTGCATGGCGTGGATATTAAAGCGGCGGATAATAAAACGACGGTGTGTTTAAATGCAATCAAGCGGAAGGGAGGGCTTTCGTAGCCGGTTTAAGTGGTTGTAAATTTAATATGTGCAAAATGCAACCAGCGAGAGGGAATTAACGGGATAAATTCAGTTTTTCAGTGAGAAATTGAATTAAATTTATTGCAGGTGATATGTATGTGAAGTGAAAAAACGACATTAACCTAACTACTGTGCAGGGTTAAAGAAGAGTCGATTAAGAAATAAGTATGCAAAGATAAATTTCGATTGCAGCCATATATTGCAAACTCTTACAATTGGAATCGATCAATGGTGGGAAAATATTTTTAGCTGTTGTCCAAACTTTAGTCATAAAATAACATGTGAAATATTATTGTAATTTTTTTGCGATATAAACTCAAGTATATTATACCTACATTGCTTAGTTAGAGGGTAATAGATATATGGGGGTGGACAAAACTCTCAACAGATTTTATTCATGCATACATATGTATATGTATGTATATGTTCAAGAAAGCAAACTAATTAAAATAACACACATATTGACTGTTATTGCGATAGAAAATACTACCGGACAGTCAAAAAGCATTACACTTGTTATATGTGTGCTAGAGGAAACACCACGGATTTTCATAATTTTTAGCACCAGACCGCATTATAATGTAGGTATAAGATAGGAGTCCAAAGAGAGAATTTTTGGTATAATTTGTACAAAATTTTATCCCGATATTTTGAGTCCGGTGTATAAAGTAAAGCGGCAGAATCGGACCTTAATATATATACGAAATAGGGGTAATTCTAAATTATTCTAAATTAATAATCGAATTATTTTCTCCAAGAGTAGATTGAAGAAGTCGCACGATAGGGCGTCGCCTTGTATGAAACCTCGTTTGGTATCAAACGGCTTTGAGAGCTCTTTTTCGATGCTGACAGAGCTTTTACTATTACTAAAGGTCAGCTTACATAGCCTTACAGTCTTGCGGGGATACCAAATTCAGACATCGCGGCTTAAAAGCAGCTTCTTTTCGTGCTGTAAAATGCAGCTTTGAAATCGACAAAAAGGTGGTGCGTGTCATCTTCTTTTCACGGATCTTTTCCAAGATTTAGAGCATGAGGGATGTTTGGTCGGTTGTTGATGTTTCAGGCCTACATCCGCACTGATAAGGTTCACACCGTACGTAGTTGGCGCAGATTGTGGGGTCTCTATTTTTACGTATTGGGCAGAGAACACTTGGACTCCAATCATCGGGTATGCTTTCGTCCGACTATGTTATATAAAGAAGCTGATACACGCACCTTGACAGTTTTTCGCTGACGTATTTTAATAGCTCGGCTTGTAATCTATAAGCCCTAACCGCTTTGTTGTTCTATAGACGGGTAATTGCTATTCGAACCTCATCGGGCAGTGGAACACCTATTCCATCATAATCAAATGGATGATTGGGTTCACCATCTTCTGGTGCGTACAAGATAGTGGTTAGGACCCTAGAGCGTACGCACGTCTAAAACTCTGGAAACATGTCCTCCATCTATCAAAACATAATCGATCTGGTTGATGGTTTTTCGATTCGGGGGCAGGTGGGTAGCTTGATGAATTTTTCTATGCTGGAGTCTAATACTACAGATAACTATATTTCGGGCCTCGGCGAAGTCTATCAGCCTCAAACTAATTGGGGATATTTTATTAGGAAGGCTGAATATATTGTCCGTTGTATTTCAGAACTCGGCGCCGGAGTCTCTCTCCTATCACGAATCCTTTATATGGCCACTGTAGTAAATGCCACAAGTACCTTCTTATCTCAGTCATTGTTCCGTCAATTGCACTTCTGCATGGCAGTGATATCAGCCTTTATTTTGCGAAGACATTAACCAGCTGGGTAGAGCCACCTTCCCAATTAAGTGACCGAACATTCCATTCCCTTAAATTGTAGTCCTTATTATATTTGTAGTGATCGCCATCAAAAGAGAGATCTCTCATTCTAGGCTGTTTTCTACTTTTCATTGGGGGTGAATTGTACGTGGCGGGTCCCAAACCCAGCGCAGAACCATGGGGTGGACGTTTCGCCCTCACACCTTAGCTCGCCTTAAAATAGTGTTTTTTTCAGAGGATTCTTGGTCTAAGACTAGAAGTCGTGAGCTGCTGAAACATATGTACTTGTTTTGTGGGCGTGGCCACAGTAAAGTTTTCTTCATTGGTAATATCAACTTTCAGAGTGTCGTGGAAGAGTACTGAATCCAACTGGTGTCTAAATTCTGATTATTTTTATAGCATTTAGTTTGAGATATAAAAAAAACGTTAGTATCAATAACGCGCTGTTTAACATGTTGCGGGAGGAAATCATACTTATCATAAGCAAAAAAAAGTTTTATTAGAAGACAATTTCACTATGCATTCTCCCGCTAAAGCTACTCATCAACACAGCTGGGTATAATAATCCGAAATCTATTCTATATTCAACTAGTAAAATTTCTTGACGCCGTTCAACATGCATCTAATCAAGTCAACGCGCTTGCCATCTACTTGGCATGCCGGTTGACTAATAAAACTCTTCATTGTCCTAATCAAATACATTTATAGCGCCAAGCGAGCGCCGAAAATAGCCGCACTTAAGGCGTAATAAACTCGCCAACTGCGTCGCCAACAGCGCTGCTGTAATGAAGCAAGCCAAATAGTTCCATTACCGCTGGGATGGTTCAGTTTAATTGCTCAATTGTGTTGACTCAACGAAAGGCGGCGAGTGCGTTGCCGCGTTGCATGTTAAATGGTGGTAATAATTTCTATGGTTAGAAGTGTTAGTTAAGATAATTATTAATTTCGCAGTATAAATTGTGTTATGAGAATATTATTGAAGGCAAGTGTGTGAGTGAATAAGTGGAGAAGGTGGGTGGGCCTGAAGTAGGTGGGAAAATGGAAATTTATTTCTGAAGATAGTCTTCTTTTAACTCAACAAACTTAATATAGTGATTATTCAACTTCTTGAATTCATATAGAAAATACGTATTTTGGCAGTTCACAAAGTAGGACTCCATAATGAAGATAATGTTCACATTTGCTCCAATTCCCACACGTCAAATGATTATTTCATATTGGAAAAACTAAGTCACTTGTGGTGAAATCTTGAGGATCATGATGGAAAGTACTTTTTTCCTCCACAAGTTGACTGTTATCACTGCAATTTGGCGGATCGTTCCGAGAGCTTTCTCTTGGCCAAAATTGTAGTAGACATATAACAAACGTTGTCTCTTGAGATACCTCTCTCATGCTGTCTCAGCTTCTAGGCTTCATTCGACCAGTTGGGTGATTCATTAATAGAATTGATGATTAATGACACCGCAGCAAAATCGGCTCTCACGAAAGCAAGGAAAGAATTTAATAGTAAAAGGCGCCGCACACAACATATGGGAGAGCATAGACTGAGTTCTGAATTTCGAAAGTAAGAAAAAGATTAATTTGAAATATTGTGAAATCGATTGTCATGAGATTTTATCAACTCTGACTCATACTATTATTTTCAACGATTATTTTTTTTACCTCATACACTAAAAAGTTGTTTGATAAACCACTCCAAAAATTCTCTACAAAGATTTAAGGGGTCCTGGTGGTCTAGAATTTTCAAAAAATAAATTTTTTTTGTTAGTTCGAAAGTATAGTCCTTTAAGAATATACTGTAAAATTTTTGGAAGGATATTCTCATTATTTTAGCCGTTTTAGCAGGTAGCGCAGGTATCTAAAATATAGACACTCTAAAATTTAAATTCATTTATCTCAAAACTACTTTTTTCGACGTGGCGTTGATGCAAAAAAAACTATCCATCCGAATCACTTGAAACTTTAATATGGTGCTTATAAGATCAATATCTATCGCTGGGACTACGATCACATTTTAATTTTAAGAATTTCGATTTTTTTTCCATCTAATATTAGACCAAAAATAGCTGTTTTAAAGAATCTGAACTTCAAAAGCGCGAAATTTTTTTAATTTTCATTTTTTTTATTGTAGTCGCAGCGATAGCTGCACTCCTACTGATTAATAATTTATTTAGTTTTTATGTTTCAGATGTTCAGAAGAGTCAAAATCAACAACGGCACCAGGAGTCCTTTGTTAAAATTTTTTTTGTTCAACAAAAAAATATTTTTGTACTTTTCATAAGTGTATAAATAAACTGTAAAAATTTTAAATTGTTTGCTCTTTTTTTAAACCTTAAAAAAATCCAGAAAACACCCTTAATTTGGGAGTTCTAGACCACTGGGACCCCTTATTAACGGCATAATAAATTAAGTAATAATAGCATATTTTATAAGTTAGCGTTTTTCCATCATAAGTCACGCTCCGCGAAGAAAAGGACCTTGAGTTGCTAGAATATATCTCTTTCAATTCAAAATATCTCTCTCTCTCTCTCTCTCTCTCTCTCTCTCTTACCGCGTTGAAACTACCGCGCTGATTCAAGGTACATAAAAAATGAGAAAGTGCAGGTTCGACAGCGAATATTTGAAAAATTTCAACCGGGGAACTACCCTCACAACGATGGATTGCACGGGATGAATATATTAACACTGCTTTAATTTTAACAGAAAGGAATCTGTAGAATTACAGCTTTGTTAACATGATCAATCAGGAAGTATTGCTGATCAACCGCCAAACTTTAGCGCTGAACGATTCTTTTCTTCTTTGCGTCAAATCAATACTTGGCTCAGAACAACGATGCTCCAGAAAAAATTATTTTTTAAACAAAGTTATGACTTCTAAACTTATCATTTTGGTCTCATTAGCAACGAATATTTTATAAGTACAGTATATATGTAAATTACTTGCTTTTGACAAACAATTATGGAGCTCGCTGAGAGCACAGAACACTTTCACATCTCTTTTTACAAACACTTCCTTGTCGAATGTCCTCTAGATTTCTATGAGTGTATGTAAGTACTTGTTTACGTAAGTTTAATTATATAGCTTATCTCTTTAAACTAAATCAAATAAAGTGTTATTACTTCAGTAAACTTCTAATAAAACAAAAGCTATTAATTTAATTACTCAGCACTCACACAAGCCGTAGTATTGAGCAAATTAATTGAAAACACGCGCGAATCGCGTGACTCAACTAAGGCTTAAGCACTTGTAGACAATACACACTGCGCCACATACTCTCTTAGGACATGTTGTGAGTGACTTAGAATAGGTTAATGACACGTGGCTATCAAACAATTAATATAATTATTGCTTGTTAGTAATTTGCTGGGAAATATAAAACTTAATGTGACTTTGGTTCAAGTAATTCTGAGTTTTTAGGCTTTATATGGTGTACTATATTTCTTGTAAAAAAGAAAATTTTTATTCAGGCGAGATTTCCTCAAAATTTTTATGCATTTTTAGTTATTGAATGTAGTAAGTTTAGGTTATATTCAGTCAGATTAGATTAAGTTAGTTTACATACGTTAGGTTAGGTTATATTGAATTAGGTCAAGTTAAGTTAAGTTATCTTTGGCTAGGTGTGCTCAAGTTAGTATGTTTAATTAGGATAAATAAATTTACAGTTTATGGTTAGGTTGTATTCGGTTGTGTTAGCTACAGTTAAGTTAGGTTAGCATTGAGTATTGAACTTTTCATGCTATTTAGTGACATTTAGAACGAAACAAAAGCAGAACATCGTGTGGAAGAAAGATGAGTTGAAAGCATGACGAGTGAAATTTAAAAAATCTAAACAAATTAGTTAGTAATATTCACGTAAAACAATTTGCAGTCTAATTATTTCTTTAAGAATCTAAGTGGGTGGTGTGACTACTTTTGATTTAGTTTTGCTCAAAAGGATTTAATAATTCTTCGAAGGCCGGTATTGCCCAAAATTAGAAGCAGGAATTGAACTGCTAAATTGTAAATCACAATGATACCTAAAGGTCCAACTCATCGGCACAATTTTCTCTTGAAAATTCTAAAATTTTAATTAGTACGAAGTTTTAATTTCCGAAGGTTAAAAAGGCGGTTCCGTATTTAATGCTTATTATGCATTTCCTCCAAAGTAGCGACATAATAGTTTAAGTAAAGATCTCAAAACAGGTATAGATTTCGGACCTCTTTTTCATTTTCGGTAAACTTTTCTTTTGTTGTATAATTTCTTCACCTTAATCTGTAGAAAGAAGCTAAACATTTTTAGTACCCATGATTCATAAACACTTCTTAAGTCTCCGATATTTTTTTGAAAGTTTTTCTGTTGCTTCTTTTAAGTTTGAGTTCTAGGGTCAGTTTGATTGATACTCTACCCTTAACATGTAGCCGAAGTTTCCATAATTGTTCGCAACAGAGAAAATTTCTCCCTTGAAAATCAATTCCTTTCAGGGCCCGGTTGATAGACTAGTTTGTTTCGATTCTAATTCTTCGCTTTTTTCTTAAGCCTTTGACCGTTTCTCCGACTCATATAGAAAATTTAGTAATCTATTTGGCTATTCTACAGCCGTGAACGGTGATGTAGATTCTCACAGATATACGCTCTTACTTGATTGATGTTCTACACTTATTTTTAAGCCAATTCTTGCAATAATTTTCATAACTTTAACTGCTTTTTCTTTGAAAGTCATTCATTGTCGGGCTCTATTTGCTCGGAATGCTTATGTTGAAGATATTTTTTAATTTTTTGTCTAACGCTTTGATTGCTCTGTGTATGCACTATAAAATCTTGTTATCTCTTTTCTCATGATATTGCTTCAAGTGGAGATTTAGACTCTTTCTTGTGGTAGGTTCTATCGCATTTAATATCAATTCGAATTCGCTTATAAGAATAAAGGGGATTTCCAACCGGTTTCATAAGTACTATTTCTACGAATCACTTCCACTCTTTTTCCAAACTAATAAACAATATAAAGCTCTAAAGAAGCGTAACGGAAGGTTATAATTTAACAAAAATTGTAACAATGACTAGGAAATTGCGTGCCACTCATCTGGCAACAGAGACGTTCGAACACGTAAAAGTGCGATTTAGCGTTGAGTAAGTAGTTGCGGTAAAGTACAAAATAGCAAATAAACCTTCATATATGTGCATAAGACAAGGGCTCTGCAACATGTCAGTGTGTGCTGAAATGAGCAATGGTGCAAATAAATATGAGATAGATATATACCATATATAATATTATATGTATGTATTTCTGTGGAGTAATGCAAATATTTGGCTTTGTAAAGCACTTTATAGCAGAGTTGTTTGCTTCTGCGGAGAGCTCTATAAATTTCTCTTGTTTGATTTAAGTGTACAAAACACTCACAACAGGCAAACAGTTGCGTGTGGCACATATACTATACGGTAACAAATGCCTTTACACATGCATAAATATGCGAAAGACAATAAACAAGGAATTGTACTCATACTGGTATAAATGGTAAGGCGTTTGAGTCATTGGCGCTGGTGCTATTTTACTAATGTATGTACATATAAATTATTGTCTTTGCGCAAATAAATAAGCTAAATAGATTTATATGTCACATTATTATGTTTACTGAACGAATAGCAGCGAATTTATTGTGTATTTTTTGTACCAAAGCAAATACGCTCGCATATATGTATATATATGTAGATATGACCTGTGACCTGTCGAGAAATACTGAACTGGTGACATATATATCTGATTCGGAAGCATTCAATATTCAGTTTGTATGACAGAATAATCCATTTCGAGTTTCATGACAATATCTCGTTAAATAAAATAGTTTTTCATACAAAAACTTGATTCTGATAGTTCAGTTTCTATGGCAACTACATATATGATATCATGCTGGCGGTTTCGACAAATCAGCAGTTTTTTGGAGGAGAGAAGTAGGTGTTAAAAGTTTCCGATCGCTTTCTCAAGTGAGGCACTCAACTCAGCTCTTCGCTTTAATAATTTGTATATACATTTTATAGGGCCTCAGGCGATGCCTTCTGGGTGTCACAAACTTCATGGCATATTTAATATAACCTGTTAAGACTATAAATATGTACATCAACTACTTTTCTTCCAGTGTAAAGCTTTATTTTACACCAGGGCTAGTTGCTGAAGTACTTTGTACAGAAGCAATAATTTAGTTGAATTGTTTTCATGCCGTCAAAATTCTGATAATTGTGAAAGTTATACATAACTAATTAATATAAGTTGTAGACTATCATAAGCAAATAATTAAAAAGAGAAGAGATTTAAACCGCCTATTTTCTTATGCAAATCTGTTAACAAGAGAGATAGACATAACGAGAGCCGTGACAAATCGAACAAAATTTTCATATCAGGGAAAAACTAGGCAGTGCATGAAAATTTGTGGATCCTTGACTCTAGTAGAAAACTGCATGAAAATGGAAGATTAAAAAAAAAAAAAAAACAACAATAAAATATTGATTGGAGATGCAAGGGTTCTTTCAACGATATTTAAGTTGTAAATTGAACTGACTTTGTGAAATAATTAAAAATTTGTTTCAATAAGCTTTCAAGAAATGTTGAAGTTGAAGTAAATATCCGGAATGTAACAGTTTTGTTATGAAGCAGTGAAACGAGTTATCAATAGTGAAGTGGATGTGCATGAACATTGAGCATGACGACTCCATTTAGCTCTTAATTGACTCAACTAATTAATGTTTTTGAATATAAGATAATTTTGAATATTCTAAAGCAGGTTAGGTTAGGTTAATCCGGTGGGCCAATAAGCCACGCATAGACTAGTTCTGATCCCATGCGATACCACATGGAGTTTAGTTACCAGGACCATGAGAAGTAGTCAACCTTTAGGATGCCTTTGATTGAATTGATTGCAAATTTTAACAGACTCTGTGAGCTCACTATCGATACTTCCTCTAGTGTATTATTGTATGGGAACTCCAGATATTGACTCTGGAATTGACTGCAGATGCATTGGAGGCCAGCTCCGTGGCTTGAAATAAACTAATTTCATTAATTATGGTCAGATTTGAAACAGTATAACATCGATTTTCTATTTTTTTCTTCTTTACTGCTGTAGACACTGCTTACGCTATATAATTCAATTTTGAATGTTAAGTACGCAGTGGAGGTGCTTCTCTTCCTTCCTTTCTACCTACAATATCTGTTTTTTAAAACTGGAGCATTCTCATACTTCCAGATAATATGACCGAGACAGCGTAACCGGTGTCTCTTGATTCGCTGAACTTCGTCAATATCATTAGCCATAAAATTACCGCAAAACGCATCTGCGTAAGCTCCTCCAAGTGGTGGTGTGTGGTGAAATATTTTCACGGGTCTTTTCCAACTCTTGGCGCTTGGTGACTATTTGAGCAATGGTAGACTTTTTAGGTCTAAAGTCACACTAATAAGGTCTAATAAGTTTGTTGACAGCCGGCTTTTGTTTTTCACACAGTACGCTCGATAGTACTTTATATGAGATATTTTTCTTATCTGACGGTAGTTGGCGCAGATTGAGGGATTTATGTTACGGATTGCTACACTTTCACTGTACATAACTCCATGAAAAAGAGTCATATAGGGTTAAAGGAATAGTCGACTTTTATGATTCGAATCTAAGATTTAAACACGATTTTCTCATATTAAGGGAGTAGTCTGGTAACTTATACCTGTTTTCATAACTTCCCTGGAGGGTGATTTTTTATAGGAAAATAAAAATGAATTATCTTGAATATTTAGAGTGTTTTTATTTATATATTGAAAATATAAAAAAAAAAATTTAATACTTTATTACTATTATTATTGTCACTTGAAGTTGGAACCTCAAAAAAAAAAAAAAAAAAAAAAAAAAAAAAAAAAATGCCTGTGGATGGCCCGGGTGATTTTGGCTCTTGAGGTTATGTGACATCAATGGCTCTTGATTATTCTTAATCTATAGACATGTCGTTCTAGTCAGAACTACTGAAGTTAAATTTCAAGGCTACTTTCAAACAAAGTCTATTTATTTTAGCAAAGAAAGGGTAGTAAAATAAAAAATTAGTTGTGAAAAAATTCTCGTTAGTACCAATGAGAACTATAAGTGTGTAGAACAGCCTGTTAAAAATTGAAAGCAATCGGTTTAGTAGAAAAAAAGTTGGGACCCGGGCCAACCAGAAAAACAATGTTTTGAAAAAAACGCGTTTAAAGTTCGGTCGACCTTAAAAAGTGGACTCCGAGGCGCTCTAGGAAACTCGTTATATCTCTCGAAATATTACGAATTTCTGTTTGAAATTTTTACAGTATATTCTCAAGACATTGTACTTTCAAATTAAGCAAAAAGAAAATTCGATGTTTTGAACCCAAGTTACCAGACTACTACCTTAAAATACCAAAGTTAATTTTAACGACGATTGATTCCAATTAGGTACTTTTATTGTAAAAAAAATATACAGAAAGTTTTTTCGGCTTCCTTGCCACGCTCAAGTAGCGCAAACTGAACCAATTGCCCATTAATTTTGGCGAGCAATGGAGTGCAGCGAAACGTTCTCAAGTGGATGGTTAGTTTGTGTCTATGTATGTGTTCGGTTGAGGTTACATGTATTCGTTTAACCATGTCTGCGAGTGTATGTGTGTGGGTATGCGCTAATGTTGGTGCTAAATGTAAGCGTGCTTAAAGAAAATATGCCACACTTAAAATGTATGTGTGAGTGTTGGTTATAATAAGTGTTGCAAATGTGTGCATTTACCATGCGGATGAGCAAACGACTAAGATAAGAGCGAAAAGTGAAGCGAGAATGACTAAAGCGCGAAGATGGAAACAAGTTTATACATATATAGAGTAGTGAATTTAAGTCAAGTTTTGTTATAGGAAACAGTGTATGAAAGTGGAACAGGCAACTCGGGAAAAAAATTGTTTGTGTCAAAGAATTTAAGAAGCGAAGAGGAAGTAGTGAGTAAAAAGTAGGGTGGTGAATGAGAGCAAAATAAGTTTCTTGATAGTTTTCGGTAGCTTTGAGGAAGCGCAGCGCATACTTAAAGCTCAAGGTCTATGTGCTAATAGGATTATTGCTTTGATCCCTGTTGTTAGTTGACTTTATGCAAATCCTACTCTGAGGAGTGTTGAAAATGAAGGATAGTGGCAAACATAAACAAAAAAAAAAACAATAAAAATACTGGAAAATAGTTTGCTTTAATTGCTTTGAACAAATCAGCAGCTTAATTTCTATAAAGAGAAGAAAGATTGTCAACATCGGTTATAACGTCAATTAAAATTCACAAATGAAAATGTTTCCATAAAAGAAGTTTATTTTGAAAGTTTGGCTTAAGTGGCAGCTAAATATATGGTATTCCGATATTAGCGCATCCGAAAAGTGAGCAGTTTTTTGAAGAGCAATATTAGTGTATAAAAGTTCAGATTGATATCTCATAAACTGGCATTAAACTTCACTTATGTACAGGCGGACAGACAGACGTCCACGACTCAGTTCGTCACGCTGATCATGTATATATACTTTGTAGTCACTCCGATGTTTCCTTTGGGTGCCACAAACTTCATGAAAAACTTAATATTATATATGCTAAAAAACTGTATTTACTCATATATGTATGTATGTATTTACATGTAGAATATATATAAATAACTGTTTATATACATATATATAATCCTCCACGCATTCTTATATGCATGTGAAGCCAAAGCATTTGCGTTGTGTGCGTAAACACATTAAGCGCGCTTTGTTTTGTTTTAACGTAGCCCGCTTTTAGGCGCTACCACACTTTAAATATAATGAACTAATTAATATTCATTAACAGCTCGTTGTGGAAATTGACTTTAAACTTAACTAAATGAGTCTAAATTAATTCCAATGACTCAATGTCGAGTTGATTAAAGTGTAATGATGTTTGAGATTTGAAAGGCGCTTAGTGTGCGGTTTTTTCGCAAGCTTAACAGGAAGTCAAAGTGATTTGTTTGCAGCTTTGTTTTGCACGTTTTTAAGCTGCTGCTGTTGTATGTTTTTGTTATTATGATTCTTATACTATGGAAGGATTTAAACGTCTAACTAGTTTGTGGAGTTTAGATCTTCTTTCAGAAAATATCAGAAGTAGAAGTAATTAATTAATTTAAAAAAAACATACGTTTTCGAACTGTTTAGGAAGTTATCGGATTTTTTTTAAATATTTGTCTAGATTTAGTATGAACTCCATCACGAATTTATCGCATTTCTAATAAATTTGAAGATTTCGTTGAACATTATTAATTCGGTAGACTGATTTGGTAGATTTGAAATAGATAGTCAAAGGATTGTTTAACGTTAACTTTTTTGTTACGGTGGGAGAGAGCATTCCTTAAATAAATGTAGCACAGTTCCTTACAGGCTATAAATCCGATTTTGTTCTGATTTCACAGACTTGATTCCCCTGTTGCCATGATGATTTACAATTTATTATTATTTGATCCTAATTTGATACTTAAAATTTTGGTTTCTTGGTTTCCTATGTGAGAAAAAGAACAGCTAAGTCTCCACTTGATCTTTCCAGGAAGCAAGGCAAGGATCTCCAGATCCGACGAATTTCGTAAGACAACTGCTTCAAAGTGTATGTGCGTCTTCCACGAAGCTTCTGTTTAATATATGCCCACACATTTTCAATGGGGTTTGCAACGGGCGGCTGCGACGGCCAATCCAATGCCAGATCGAGTTTTCTACTGAGTATAGAGCTTGCTGTAGTGTTTAGGATCGTTGTCCTCCTGCAGAATCCAATCTTCATTTTTTCTGATGAACCTTAGTTTGGCAGATAGCAGTAAAGCCTTTTTGTAGATTTTTATCATTTTCTCGGCATTTATGTTGTCAGTAAAGAGTTACAAAGTCCCCTGCCTTGAGAAGCAGCCCCAAAGATGCACCTTTATTCCATGTTTTATGGTTTGCTGAACAAGCCTATTGGTGGAAGTTGACCAGGCTCGCGTGAGGAGAGAACGTGCCCATATAGAACATTCATCAGTAAAAATGACATTTCAAAATCTCTATCAATATTCTCATGCGTCCAAACGAGTCGCTTTGTCACAAGTTTTTCAGTCAACAGAGGCTTCTTTATTGTGTTGCGCCATGTCAAATCATGAGTATGAAGAAGGGTTCGGATAGATTCGTAGGATATATCTAAACCTTTTTCCTTTAATTTTGCTTGTCTTTCACGCAGTGTTAAAGCAGGATTCCGTGGAAACAGATTCACTATTCTTTTTTCATCTTTTTTGTTCACTTTTCCTATCGAACCACGTTCTGGTAAATCATCGACATTTTTAGCCACTTTACTTTTGTACAAATGCCTTCGACTTTCTCATACATTTATCAGCCGCTGATTGGGACATTTTTGGACCTTTAGGGTGGATGCAAAACACAGCTTCGTAGCGCGACGCGTATTTAGCACTCATGGCGTTTAACGTGATTCTCTTTCAAAAGATCAACGACAACTGAACCTTTGTTGACAATGCATCAAGGACAAAGCTTTCCTCTATCGGCTAGCTAAGGGTTTTAGGCTGAAGTCTTTCATTAACTGTCGGTAAAGTTGTCGACGCTCTTACATGACAGACTGTATATTTCTACAAAAAAAAAAAAAAATATTTTCTCTTTCAAACAAAAACTTCGACCCCAATAGCTTGAGAAGGATTTCACGAAAGATCATGCAACTTTGGCGGTATTTATTTATAACTCTAAGGCTAGAGACTTATAAATCGTAGCTTTATCTTTTGTTCAATCCCAGGGATTTCATCGCATCTATTTTATGCTGATGAGAGATCACTACTATTAAATTACTAAATGCTTATACCATATAGGTATTTCTCTATTAGGAATAATGACAATTTTTAGTACAATGGCCGGTTGTAATTTGGTTTTAGAGCTGAGAATTTCATATAATTTCCATGAGATGAAACTAATTGAATTGAATGTATATGTATCTAAGTTAAACATAACCTTCAAATGAAACAAAATACTGATAGGCGTATCTCAAATCAAGCAAAGCGATGGTGGAGTTGCATGAATTTTAATCGATTAAATCTACACTGTACTTCTTTAGTATTTAGTTAGTTTTGCTTTCTGGACGTTAGATTTTTTCCCGTGGGGACATGTAAAATTTAAAGTTTATGCCGATAACAGCCTCGATTCAGACCTTGAGCTAACCATCACGTTTGTTATTCGTCAGTTACCAGGCCAAATGATCGAACGAGTCAATGAAAATTGGACTGAAGGTAGCTTAGTTTGAAAGAGATCTTCAAAATATAAATGCCAAATAATGTTCTTTCGAATGATATTAAACACCCTCCATTAAATTTGAAGTTTCTGTGTTTTTTCTTTAAAAAATTAAGGAATCTGGCAATGGATCACCCTTTAATAAATATCGATTACAAATATTCACGATAGATTATTAGTGTTTGATTAGTTTCTATATCTTTTGTGATGAATCCTTAAAGCATTTTCAGAAAATCATATAACGTATGTGAATAAACCCTCTACGACATTTTCTATTTGCAAAGAGTAATGTGAAATAAATAAAATATGAAATAAGCCTATGAGAGCCTACAAAATGAAACCATAAATTATTTTAGCATAGCTTTTCAATACTTTTGAAAAACTACTATGAATAATTGGTTAGACTACTTTTCTGAATTTAGAGCTTTCTCAAGCAGAGGTGATAACTTCTTGAGGAAACAGACGACATGTCGTCCCTTGCAGTGCCATGGACTGGTCACCAAAGGTAAGTTTTTGAATTGCTATGAAGATTTATAATAGCGTTGATATTAATAAGTGATAATTATAATTTACAGCAATAGTGATATATCTCTATAATGTAAATAATTTCCATAAAATTATTTATCAAGTTGAAAATTTATTAATATTTAACATTTTGTTGGCGCAGTTTTTGAAAGTGTCGGCGAAATTTAGTGTTAAATGTATTTGGCGTAGAAATGTTTAAAAATCTGAAAAAATGCTTAGACTTAATTAAATTCATATTTTGCTTGTATACATAATCAATCACTTTTTGTGCAAACATGCATACACTTCAAACAATTTCTATATTAATGCGTTTAGCATAGTTTATTTGAAAAACTTTATTTATTCAAGTGTTTTTTAGGCAAAAATCCTTTACTTATAATGTTGTATGAATATACAGATAGCTTTATTTGCACTTCAAAAGAATATATTATCTACATATAAACAGCTGATTAGCATATGCCAAAAAAGTGTGTGAATTGTGTTTAATAATTTAAAGTTTTATTTTGCTTACTTTTATATATTTCTACTTATTTTATCTGTTTGTTTCTCTTCCAACATGTTGCTACAGAGTGTAAACTAAGCAAGATAGATATAGGGTTATATATGTATGTATATACAAAAATGATTAGGATGACGAGACGAGTTGGCGTCCTGAAAACTTATGACTTCGTAGATGGGCGTAATTGGACTACTGCCACACCCAAAAATCTCATTAGCCGTAAATTTATAAAGTACCATAACTTGCCACTAAATTAAGAAATATAAGTAGCAAGAGCACCTGTGGGTGAAAAATTTTTTAAAAAATGGGTGTGTATCCGCCCTCTAATAAGTTTAATGTGCATATCTCTTAAACCGCTAAAGCTACAGAAATCAAATTTGTGAAGCAGAAATATTATAAGAACTCTTATCGACAGTTTTAAAGTGGTCGGCTGATAACCTCACTCACTCCCCATATAACTGAACTGCTAAAATTACTAAGAGCGTAATAAATCAATAAGTAAATACGCCAGAGACATTAAATTTTATCTCCAAGATCATATGAGAGGGCTTTATGGACGCCGGGCTGAAAATTGGACGAAGGGCAAGGCACCGCTCACTTTTTGGTGAAATAACGCATCTCGAGACCCGGCAGTCCGATTTCATCCAATTTCGGTACGTGACATTTCTGTGTTACAGTGTGAAAATAGGCGAAATCGGACAGCAACCACGCCTACTTCCCATATATCATCTTTTTAAATTTCACTTGATATAAATTTGCAGTACACAAATCAAGCAGCAACCAATATAATGGGATACAACTTTGTACGAATATTGCATTTAGTGCATACCCTCTCATAACAAAGATTTGTTAAAATATAAAAGAAACGGTTTTAGGCGCCAGGTACCGAATATGTGGACTGTAGTACAAATGGTTGACTTTTGACCGAAAATATCAGTCAATGTTTAAAATATATAATTCAAATTTCTCGATGATTCTCTTCTGACAATATCTGTATGATAAAAATGGGTTGAATCAGACCAATACTTCCCTAGCCTCCATATACCTTATTTAAAGATTTTTGAACTTCTGGGTGACTTTGTACGCATATATCGGCCAATATAAGAGTTATAGCAATGGAAATGAGAGAGCATGATTTACTCATAACAATGTTTCTTTGTGCCTAAAACGGATAAAATTTGGGTGGAAACTTGACTCTCTACTCCATATAACAAACATATCATATCCGGCTGACTTTACTCCATATGATGTGAGGTGAGATTCATTAAGATATCTCAGAGAACAGTTTATTAGTATGTGATTATCCCCAACTCTAATATACTACATAAATATATACAATGTTTTCTGTTTTTTTTGTCGAATATGTTCGATTAATGTAAGAGTTATATGTGTATGGATTCCGATCCCTAGGTTGACGGGTTGTACCTTTAGATATTTTCCTGGCTTTGATTCTTGCAAGCTGCAAGAGTATAAAATATTCGGTTGTACCCGAACTTTGCTTTTCCTTATTTCTTTATATTTACTTGTTTATTATTATCATTTAAAATATTTTAACATGCTTCTACTTTTTGTTGAGCATTTCACCCATGCAACATTGAATATAAAATACTTTTTGCACAATATCAAATGCATATAAAATTTCAAAAAATTCAATTTTTCAAATATTTGTTTGCTTTGGAGAAAAAATTAAAAAAAAAATAAATTTTGCATTATTTTTCTTGATGCAAAAAAAAAAACTGAATTTCTTCTTTCTAAAAGGAAATAGAATTCTGGCTTTATTTCCGCGTGTATTTTTTGAAGTGACGCGAAGTGTCTGTCGGTTTGTTTCAATTGTCCGCCTCTTAGCCATTGGCAACATTTATTTGTTGCTAGATTTTTCAGCACTGCCTTGCTATCTTTCAATTTCTATGCGTTGCGCCGAAGCTTTTGTTGCCGCAGGCGTCACTAAGTAAACGCCATAAAGAAATTTCGGAATTTCACTGCATTCAATTTACTTTCGAATTGGACAAATACAAACAAAGAAGTTTGCATATAAATCGCGTAAAAAGAAAAAATCGACAACAACAACAACAAGCAATTGTATTTATGCTATAATGCTGGTGCTATGTAGTCAACGCCGCTAGCCAAGTGCTCTTGCGACATCCAAAACAGTTTTGCCTCAACCAACCCACCCACAAATCCATGTTTTTGCTGGTATGTTTGTGTGTTTTCGTTCGATTTAATGCTGATATTTATTTGAATTCGTTTTTTTCGCTTCTCCTTTGTCCATTTATTGTTTATCTTTGTAATTTCAAATTGCATGGAATTCGGCTGGTTGTGCTTGGACGGGTGCTAACGCAAAATGCTGTGCTATGCTCGGTTATGTCATGCAATGTTTGTAGATATTGTAAATATTTTATGCCCTGCATTAGGTCATTTAGTTGCTGTACTTATCGGCGGCATTAAGGGAGCGTATAATTGCTTTCTTCCGTCCTTATGTTGTTGGTATGGAAGATACTTGTACGAGTGGAACTTTTGTGGGAGATGCCATAATTAAGGACATTATGTGTTGATAGGTAGGCCATAGGCTTGCATGGAATTTAAGTTTGTTTATTAACAAAGGAGCACCTAAAGCGTCAACAACTTCTTCTGTCGGCTGCAACTCAAAGAAGGATTCACAAATGTTAAGCAGCAACACACAGTTACTTTAATTCCAAATCATATTGAAATTTAAGTTCAGTGTTAAGGCTTTATGGAATAATGAATTTGATCATATTGTTCAGATGCATAAATATTAAGAATTATTATACCAGTTATTAGCTTTCAAAGTTCTTCTTCAATCACGGTCAGTTAGCTGCCAATATTCACTTCATTTTATTCGTATTCGCTCGGTTACATTTTAGCAGTGTTGTCGTGTGAAACCGATTGAACAATTTAAAGCCTTATGTCCGAAGCCAGACAAGCCCGATACCGAAATATTCTTTTACAGACCAAAAAGTTTGCTGACAATATTCTCCAAAACATTGGAAAGAACATTTCTTCGTCGATTACTGCCAGTTCGGGAATCCTTAGCCCTTATCCTGAACCATCAATTTGGTTTGTAGCAACTTCAAGGAAGTTCTGAACACTTCCACAGGAACTAAATATCTGGAAGAGAAATGGTACGCCAGTTTTCTCAGACATTCAACAAGTTTTTGATAAAGTCTAGAACGAGGGGCTGTTATTCAAAATAAGAATGAAACTATCAGCTCTACCTATGTCATATCTAGATAACAAACATTTTTATTTTAGAATTAATGATGACACATCCAACAAATATGAAGTCAAAGTAATTGTTCCGCTGCGTGCTTGGGCTTACATTATACACGATTTTCACTGTCGACATGTCAATAATAAACGAAGGCTCTGAAACTGAAATAACTGGACGCAGTACAATCCTGGCTTTGAAATTGGAATATTATTGTTAAACAAACAATTATCCCAAAATGCACTAGTCCTAAGTACCTCGGAATGCATTTAGACAAGACCAGAATAATGTACTGGTTCGTGGGTTCTAAATCGAAACCTAGCCTTAAAAATGAGGTGATCTTATATAAAAGTATTTTAAACCGATATGGACATATGGAATACAAATCTAAAGAAAAATCGAAATAAATCAAACGTAGAGCAAACTCAAAAATATCAGTCAAAAACATTCATGTACGTTTTGTAGTACATCAAATATACTTACTTACACAAAGAACGTGAAATAAATATGGTGAAGTGCGAGTTTCAGAAACTCATTTCAAGATATCTTAATCGTCTGAGCTGCCACCCCAATTTAAACGCCGTTAACCTACTGGACAATAGTTAAGTGACTCGTTGGCTGCAAAGGCTAAATCCCTTAGACTTAACATTTAGATTCTAAGTTTAACTGAATTAATTAAGTGGCAACCAAAATATACATACGAGGTGTGTTCAAAAAGTATCGCGAATTTTGTGTTTTTTTCAAAAATTATTTATTTATTCATGAATATCTATTTTGTCCCTTCAAAGTAATCCCCATGAGATATTATACACTTGTGCCACTTCCCAACCTTCGAAGCACTTCAAAAAATCATTTTTTTTTTATCTTCTTCAGCTCCTCCTTCGATGCTGTCTTTATCTCGTCAAGAGAAGCGTAACGTCGTCCTTTCATGGGCCTCTTCAGTTTAGGGAACAAGAAAAAGTCACGGGGGCCAGATCTGGGGAATACGGTGGCTGCGGCATCATTAGTGTGTTGTTTTTGGCCAAAAAGTCGCGCACAAGCAACGATGTGTGTGAGCAGGGGCGTTATCGTGGTGCAAAAGCCAATTTTTGTTCTTCCACAAATCCGGGCGTTTCTGGCGGACTGCTTCGCGCAAATTGCGCATAACTTGCAGGTAATATTCCTTATTGACCGTTCTTCCCTGTGGCAAGAACTCATGATGCACCGCGCCCCTGGAATCGAAGAAAACTGTCAGTTACGATTTGCGACACTTTTTGAACACACCTCGTATATTCGTCAGAAAGTTTATATACTATAGTTTTCACATTAAAATTTAAACTTTTGATCTTTTGTGATATTGATAAAAAAATTTATAAAAGGTCAAGCCTGGAAGACCTTTTATAATTTTTTTTTTTAATTTGCTTTTTCGATAGAATATATTTCCGTAAATATCCTGTGAAATCGGGAAAGTCGTATGTTGAATAGTTTATGAATGGCAAATTAAAACTGAGTATTTTTGAATACATTTACTATACAATGAACTACGATTTTTTTGATTGATTGAAAATTGTCAAGTTCGCATTAAAAAAACGACAATTTTTTTTCCTAAAAAAAAGATTTTTTTTTCAAAATGCCATTTTGTTAATTTTCGATATTTTTCAGAGATCGTAGTTCATTGTATAGGAAATATCTCTAAGTCTAATAAACTTTTCAAATTTTTTTGTTTCAGCTACTCATTCGGCCGTAATCATGCCAGCAGTTGGGGCACTTTTTTTTGGCACCTCAGAAGACAGTCCATAACTCCGTTATTTTTCAACATTTTTGTAAAGAAAAGTCTTAAAATATAGCTGAAAAATAGCTTATTACGTTCAAAGAAGTTCGAAATATTCAATCGCGTAATTTCTCTTAAAAAAATTCACGAAAATCGCCTAATTTTTCATGCGTCACACTGGTATAGCCCCTTAAGAACTGCCAAACTTCTGAAATCCCAAATAATAAGTCTACTTCTTAACAGCTAATCTGAAGACAATAGATTGGTCAAGCATACGTCAGAAATGTAAGTGCCTGTAATATACCATAATTGTTTATATAATTCTAATTTTTTAACATTCCACTATTTTTTGGGTGTGAAAACGTTCTCGAACTGAAGGTGGAATACTAAAAAATAACCAATTCCCATTCTCAACTTATTTGTGACGCTAAAAAAAGCTCATGGTTTAACTTGTTTTTAAGTCACACTTGACCTAGAAATGGCTATAGATTCGAGTTGGTTTTTGAGAGAAACCGCCGAGCTATTCACTTTTATGGTTAAAATGAATAAAAATAGAACATATTGAACTTTTTGTACTAATTAGCATATATTTCCTTCTCATTTTTGCTCTCACTTGCTTTTTACTTTTTTATTTGTACTATATATGTCTCTCTATTTTTCTCTGTCTGTCTCTTTTGTTTATCAAATCCGCCCAGTAGCATATCTATCTGTCAGTGGCTGTCTCTTTTTCTCTTTATCAATGAAACCTGAGCAGCATATTTCTGTGTCTGTCTCTTTTGTTTATTTGGTATCCTATCTATGCATCTCAGTCTCTCTTTCTATGTTCTTTTTCTAATTTATCTACAAAACTTTAAGAGCATCATTCAATGTTAGAGATATTGTAGATATTCAGAGGCCCTGTAAGATACTAAACATGAAAAATGCATCTTCTCATACAGCTCACCGCTTTTAATAGCATTTGTAAAGGCAACTATTTAGGGATATCATTCTTGGTCCAAGAATATCATCATAAGCATTTAATTTCTTTATCTCCAGCCACATGATCGTACAATCAAGCTGAGAAGTTTCATCCAACCGAACTCGTCGTACGAATTTGGGACCGATATATTATTTCACTGTCGAACATATGGGAGATGCCCATGAGAATAGGGAGCTCAACAGAATTGTGCCAAATTCTAAAGCAAAGTTACTCAAACCGCGAACCAAGTAAAATGTTCACCATCTTGTTCAAATTTTTTTGCCAATATCTATAAATTTTGTGTAAATATTGTGTGGGCTGTTATCAACTTTTTATAAAACAGACTTTGTATAATCTAGAGCCAACTTTGGCATACATTGTAATTAAGTACAGAAACCCTCTGGCGTTGTTGTTTGTATGATTACGCCGTCGTTAAACGACATATGCACTTTATTCACATTTTGTTTTTCTTGATGAAATTGCCGCCAGCCGTT
This sequence comes from Bactrocera zonata, assembly GCA_037783105.1. NCBI lineage: Eukaryota > Metazoa > Arthropoda > Insecta > Diptera > Tephritidae > Bactrocera > Bactrocera zonata. Next base: position 154,635 of record JBAWJQ010004397.1, read on the forward strand.
GGCAAACCTAATAAGTGTTGCTTAAGTATATACTTAACTCATTTTCGGTTTTGCAAATTAAATGAAATTTTGCAAGATGAGGAGAAAAAAAGCATATGTATGTACATATTTACGCCCACATCAAAAAGTCGCCAGCTAGAATAATATACCAAGTCTTCACACATGTCTGCGTATGCCCATAAGACACTTCGCTTCACTTCTGACGCTTCAACGTATCACCCGACGGCTGAGTGTTCGTGGAATTTTAATTATGTAGCTAATAAATGTTAACAAGAGTTTAGTAAACACAGACAAGTCTACAATAGAAGAGAAAGTGTTATTGTATACACCAAAACCCATATCCGCTTGTTAACAAACTTCCGCTGAACTGACTGAACTAAAGCAAACAAAGTTCACAGTGGGCGAAGTATTCTGTTAAAACAACAAACAATTCAGTGTTATATGAGCAAGCACATACATACAAGTATATAAATTTTTTATACGTAAATGTACTTATTATGGAGCTATTGTGTTATAGGTATAAATACATTCTCACATGTATGTGCTCATATGGTAATCCGATTTCCGCCGGATGAAGACCTTGGACTATTATTTAGTTATTAGTTTAATTACAGCGTTATTGGTTTATGGCTCTGATGCTTTTAATTATTAATTATTATTATTAGAATTTTAAATGGTTGTTGGCAACTTACTGTCCAATTATGCAGAACCTTGTAAGAAGTAGGGTAGCTTAGGTTGACATATCCCGAGTTTCAAAAGAAGATACACATTTTTTTCCTAAATGTTTAGCTTTTATTTACAACTGTGTACAATTAATGTCAGTGACCCTGCATTCGTATTGAATATAAATAGCTACAGAAATGTTAATCGTCATGAAAAATTCGGCTGATGAATTGAAAAGAATCTTCAGTATACTCTATCTTTAAGTTGAAGTGATTTGTTGTGGTTTCCTTCCAGTTCAGCGAGCAAGTACATTGTGTCGGCGGCCTACCATAGTAAAACAATTTTTCAACGCGTTGCTACAGAATATAATATTTTTGTATACCTTAAAGTTGTACGTATAACCTAAAACTAAGGATTATATTTTCTCATGAATTTGTTCCGAAGGAACATTCGGTTAATATGGAGGTCTATGTGGCCGTATTGAGGCGTTTGCGTGAGAATATCTATCGAAAACGGCCGGAATTGTGAAAGAACAATTCATGGATCGCATGGCGCTATAATTGTGGCCGAGTTTAAAGCTAAAAACCAACAAATATCAACTATTAACAACCGTATTCAGCAGATTTGGGTAGTGTGACTTTTTCTTGTGCCTAAACTGAAATTGTCGGTCCGTGGAAACCCTTTTCAGTCGATCGGAGAGATAAAAAAAATTCGCTAAAGGATCTGAAGGCCACCCCCAAAAGTGCTTTCGAGGATTGGAAGAATCGTTGGCATAAGTGTATTACATCTGGTGGGGCTTATTTTCAAGTCAAGAAAAAAAAATTTATCAATAATTAAATATTTTACGCTTTATTTACAATTTGGAGTACTTTGTATGTAGGTATCTTACACATTAACCCATTTTGCGGTAACTTCTATAACTCGAAGCTATCCGTAACTCGAACTCTTGAGTTGGCAATTGAAAACAAATGTGAATTGGCTAATTTCATACCAATTTGATTCCATAACTCGAAGGTTGTTTTTGGATTATGAAGTTTCGAGTTAGGGAATTTCATATATACATATATAAAATTGCTCAGATTCCGGTCTTCTAGTTGACGTTTTGCAACTTAAGCTATTTTCTTGGCTTTAATTCTTGCAAGTTGCAAGAGTAAAAAATGTTCGGTTGCACCCGAACTTAGCCCTTTATTACTAGTAGTGCTTCAAAATAGGCCTCAATTTCGGCGATCACCTATTCCTTCGACGGAAATTTCTTCCCAGCGAGCATTCTTTTGAGATGTGAGAACAGGAAATAGTCGGTAGGGGCCAGGTCTGAAAAATACGGTGGATTTGGAAGCAATTGAAAGTGCAATTTTTTTTTTTTTGCTAACTTGTGATACGGTTTCTGAAATACGGCCGTCGGTCCAATAACGCTATGTTACAGTCGCTGTTGATGGTTCTTTCTTTTTCAAGGTAGTCAATAAATTTTATTTCGTTGGAATTCCAAAATACAGATGTCATAACTTTACCAGCTGACCATTCCACGCTTTGGAGCGGGCATACAATCCACTTGGATTGGACTACGGAGTAATATGATGGAGCCATGCTTTTTCCATTGTCACATGTTGACGCAAAAGCTCTGGTTTATTATGCTTGAACATTTCCAAACCCTACCCCAAATTATGAACAACAACCTTACTTTTTGTTCCTCCAAAATTATTTTATTGATGTTGTCGCCGGTAATAATCTCCTCTTTGGGCGTCTATCGCGGTTACTGTCTTCGTGCGTCCTTTGAAGGTTAGGAATGTGTCTAGCTCTTTCACAGATCTTATATTAAAGGTAATTAGGCTTGCTTGAGTCAACGAATTTATCAAGCATCAACAAGAGTTTCGTGGAAATATTTTCAAAGCCAAGACTGGTATTTCATACCCTTGAATAAAACAATATTAATTAAGAGTTAGGTAAGATAAAGAAGAATAGAAAGTGCTTATAATTGTTCTATCTTGATAATATTTACTTATTCGGTAAGAGAAAATTAGTTGTAGACCTACAAAATGCCTACTGTGACTTTGCATTATCGTCCAATCAGTGTTATCAAGCAGAGCATATTTTATTTGTTAAACCAAAGTGGAAATGCTATCACGTCTTCAGACATTCAGGGAACTTAACTGGTGTTGGAATTAGTTTTTTTACCAGATCAGTGAAGGATATTTAATGACTAAGTGAGATCTCCAAAAGATTGAAAACAACTATATGGTTATGAAACGGTTACTTCGTCTCAATGGGGAACATAAGATCGTTCGATGGTGGTACATATAAAAAACATTGTTAATGAAAGAGTATATAGAATATCACATGACAGTGGACTGCAAGCCAAAAAGAATTTGAAGTACTTTAATAATCGGCGATTCGTTGTGAAAAACTCTGATCATCAGAAGAACTTCTGAAAACGGGTATCTGATTTCGAAGATTTTTCTGCTTAAAACTATCTCAGATAAAAAAAAATATATATTTATGTATAATACAGGTAGTGATCAAAGGACTACTCAGTATTTATTTTTTTTTTTTTAATATATGGCGATTTAATAAAAAAAAAATTGTTTTGGAAAAAAATACATTTCAGATTGGCTTAAAAAAATAACCCATATTTCCAAACCTATTTGTTGGATCACTTTCAAATTTGTAGAGAGTGTTACCAAATATTTATACTCGTATATTTTGTATTTATTAAAAAAATATATATTTATAAATATACATTAGGTAGCCGAAATGGCGACACTCCACTAAAATACTGAGTTCTTCGAGTGCCAAGTGATACCTAAAGCTCTCTTTAATGACCCCTACGTTTAAGGGGTCAAAAGGGTAACATTTTTTCAAAATTTTATTTTTTTTTTGCATTTTCTGTTCCCTTATACCCTTAGAATTAATGTAGAAACCCACTTTACCATTGGAAGGTTTCGAAAAAGGCCCAAAAATAATAATACCGCTCGATGTTTGGAGCGCTCCGAGTGCCTCGCTTCAAACTTTAAACGCGTTTTTCTCAAAACAAACTTTTTAAAGTGGCGGACATGATTCCAGTCGAACTACTCAACCGATTTGCTTAATTTTTTTTTAATGTTTACAAAATGCTTGGCTATCGTCCCTAATAGATTCATTATTTAATATAATTTATTGACAATGTGATGACAAAATTTATGTTAAAAAACATGGGGAAAAATCAAAAAAACATGAAAAAGGTTAATTACTTTTTTATTCATCAAGATTTTTTCATGATTCTAGTAGGAACGATAACCAGTCACGTACTTTTTAAGAGTAAATTGGGTTTTTGTGTTTCAGATGATCCAAACATGAGAAATCGTGTTCGCCGGTGAAAAACGCATCTCATTCACCCAGCCATTTCTCTGATAGATGTCAGCAAAAAATTCCGAAAAAAATTGTTTATACACTAGACGATATACCTAATAATATGTGAAAAAAGTTCTATTGTAGAATAAAAATTTCTATCGAAAAAAATGTCAAAAACAGTCTAGATTACCCTACTGACCCCTTAAGTTATTAAGCGACATAATAATTATATAAAATATTCTAATGAAGCAAATAAAATCTTTTCCTAACCTTTAACCCATTTTGAAATCTTAAACCTTGTTAACCTTTCTGCACTCAAAGCGAAACAATTTTGCCACAACATTAAATTGCATTAGGAAAGGCAAGCAATTTAGCCAACTAACTTGAACAACAGATAAACTCGACTGCAGCTACAACTTGCCACATTATTACCAACTAGCAACCAATGCAACATAATGCAAAGAAAGCGGGTGCGCACTGGCGGCCACATTATTGCACTGGTGCTAAGTGACCTACAAAGGGGAAAACATTGTAATACAAACGGGCAACAACACAACGAAGGGCAACAACAAAAAGACGGGCACCACGAGTGCAGACAGACCAAAGGCTAAAGGGGGTATTTGGTTCAAAGAATGAAAATAACTGAAAGGCGTTGCAAATACACGTAGTATGGGTAGTTGTGAGAAACTGGCAACGCCGTGTGGCTTGTACTGGCAAACAATGTGTTATTTGTGCAACGCAGTGCGTGCCAACGTGTGGTTGCCGCAAATGTTTGTGCTTCATCTACTTCGTTGTATACTCTGGTTGTATATTATTTACTTTTTTTCTTTTCAGCGCGTTTTATATTACTCACTCACCACAACAAAGCGTTCTTCGTTCATTGTGATTAAAAACGCTATCACTCATACGCCCCGGCGTCCTGCTGCAAGCAATTGTGGTTTGCCTAGTTAGCGAGTGCCGCTTTGTTTGTGTTGTGCACACAGATTTCGGCAACTCGCCAGTGGCCACTAAAAATTGCCATTTAAAATACGCAACTACAAAAGCAAGAACAACAACACGTTTTCGATGGCAACTTTATACTTCCTTTCACAAAATCCACATTTTTTCTGCAGCTTCAGAGTTTGGCTATAAATTGCCAAATCAACAGCAGCAAATGTAGTAGGTGTAGTTGTGTTGCTGGCTTGCAGTAGCGTCGCCGGAAAGATTTTCTTTGCTTTTTCCATCTCAATGGTGTGCTGAAAAGCTACATTTTAAAACGGTGCAGCTGCAGCTTTTAGCTTGTATCTACAGTTAATGGTCGACAAGCGTAGCATATTTTGGTACGTATATACTATATATACCAAACTATATATACATTGCTATTTAACTGCATTTTGATTGTGGAAAGCTAAACGAATTTATCAAGTATCAGCAAGTCGTTCGTAAGTACAACAAAACTTTTCCTTGCGCAAGATTTTTAATCCTTTCTTTATGAGAACTTATTTTACTGTTATTGGTATTGCGTATCAACATACAAAAATTAATGGCTAATAAGAAAATGTGTTAAATGTTTATCTTTGTTTTAATTTAATTCGAAATTATAGCTAAAAGCTCTTAGTTATTAGAAAATTATCGTTTTTAATAGAGCTGCACACATTCTGGACTAAGTAAAGCGTATTTTTTTAGACATGTGGTTTTCAAGAAGAAATGAAACACGTATCATTTAATGTTATGGCCAAGGACTTGACTTTATTATGTGATATTATGTTTTATAAATAATTTCGGGTAAACAAGCCCCGCAACCTGATGGAATAAGTTCCACCAGAGAGTCCCAATTTCGACCACTTTGTGTACCAATTGAGGCTGTATGTCAGCAATAGCGTCGAATAGTCACTGCCAAGGCAACATTCGTCTCGTGCTTATCTATGTAGACTGCGATTTCACACACTCCCCACAAATTATAGTTCAGCGGGGTTAAATAGCATGATCTTGGAGACCACCCCACAGTCTAACCAAAAGTATTCTTTAATAAATTGCTGTATAGCTAATAATCATAAGGTCGTCCACATTAACATCCGCCAATTCACATACGAAAGAGTCGTTATTGGCATCTCTATATCGTTCCCCATTGCCTGTAACATTATGCATGGCTTAATTTTTGAATACATATATACCACTGATTGCTCCTGCTTATAGAGCACACCATGCAGTGATTTCTAGAGGATGCAGCGGTCAAAAAGTCGATAAGATCATTCAATTTAAGGCCTATACTTCATTGTTTTTTTGTAGGTATGTTAAATCGAGCAACGCTCGAAGTGCACGAAAACAACATTCAACACACAATAGCAATAGCACCATACCATAATATTGGATGGACATAAAAGTGTATGCTAAACAAATAATTGCAGTAAATAGGCTTTCTGCAATTCGAGTAATAAGTGTTTTCCCCACTATATCAATTGACGCTGCTGAAATATTAGCCAGTATGCCACCCATTGACATCCTGGGAGATAAACTTGAGCGATAATATCAGCTTTCAGCGCCTAAGTAGAATCGGCAAAGATAGAGGGAAGGAAAAAGAGCACCAGAATGTGGCAGCAGTGATGGCATATTTCATTAAAAGGCGCTGCACCCACAGAATTATACCGGACATCCATTTGTGGTTAGATAGGCGACATGGGGGCCTGTATTTCCATCTGAACCAAATACTTAGTGAAAAGAGTGCTTTAGAAGCTGCCTTTAAAGATTTTACAATGGCATTAGTCCGACGTGTATAGAGTATATAGAAGACTGTAAAAAACTATGTTATTTTATTGCCCTCGCTTTTCAAATACACAGCAAAAACTAAAAAACACACTTGGGGGAAGTTTTACGGTCGATAATAGTCATAATGACAAAACTGAGACTTTTTCAGCAGATTAGACGTCCGTCAGTCCGCATGATAGAGGAAACTTAAATACTTGTCTTTTCCAATGAGTAAAATTTTACCGGTGGTTCCGTGGGAGAGTCATGAGTTAAAGTAGGTTACTTTTAGCGGTTTAAAGTTCTGCCTCCGGATTTCGATACTCCGACCTGGTATAAAAACCGAAATGCTGCGCTGGGTCATTGAAAATTGGCGTAAATTGTTTAAATCATAAATGGCATAAAATTATGTCAACAAAAAAAAAAAAAAAAAAAAAAAAAAAAAAACACACGGAACACATTTTCAATAAATTTTGGAATTATATTTCATTTTAGCATCACATCGCTCTTACTGATCTGGCCTTTAAATCAAATTACAGCTATCAAAAGGACCAACTCTGGAAAAAGTATTGCCTTATAGAAATCTACACTTAAAAAAATCCTTTTTTCAAATCAATAGATCACAGTGTTAACTTCACTCTGTGTATAGTTGAGTGCAGTTAGTGCGTGCCAACCACTGGAAAAATGTTGAAGTCGTCTTCTTGCTGAAATAAGAACTAAAAGGGTAACATTCTCATCATTTTACAAGAAATCTGCCAAAACTAAGATTATTTCTATTTTCAAAACGTGCTACAATACAAACTTGTATTATTCTTATTTATATCGTTGAACAATTGTAGCACTCTCTTCTTAACAACGGGCCCGGTCCGGTTGATTTTAATTTAAGTTTTCACGGAGTATTATGAGGGCGGCCATATTAAAAATACTATCCGAAAGAACACCGAAAATTAAAGCAAAAGCTATTTGTCAATATAGTATTCTAGGCCGAAAAATTGGCCTCCTTGGCGGCGATAACCTGCTCAGTTAACAGAAATTCCTACCAAGCGAGTGTCGTTTCCAGTCAGTTTGAACACAAAAGAAGGTCGCAAAGTGAATAAAGTTGAATAATTCAATAATAACCTTAAATACGGCGGAAGTGTTGGTTCCAACACGGTCAGATTGGAAGACCACTTGGGCTGAATCTTTCAGCAAGTCGGTGCCATATTGGACTATGACAATTTGCTCTTCACCAATTAGATGATCACAGAAAGTGACCCTTTCCGCTGATAATACAGTCAGCACCTCCTTCGGAGAACACTTGCCGGACAAAATCTATTATTTTGACTGTTCATTGCTCTCTGGTGTATATCAGGCAAAACTACCTTTGAACTGTGTTTCACGAGCTTCTGCTACGAAGTGGCCTCACATTTACGCTTCTCGTAGGCAAGATTTGATAAAGGATAAGACCTAGACGATTTGTTGAAATGCATACTACTATATACTTGGTGGGCATTGTGGGACCAGAATTTGGACCGAAAACCTGGGATCTTCTTGGAAATCCTCAAAAGCCCATAGAGTAAAGCGGTGTCGTTTTTAGGTGGAAGTCTTCTCATGATGAAATGCCAAACAAGTCAGAACAAAATTAATATGCCAGCTTGACACAACTCACGCGTTGTCTGTTAAAAAAGGCTTTAAAAAAAGTCGTTAGCTGGTTTTACGGCACTGGAATTGCCTTGGATTATATTCGGCTTTAGGCTTATCAGTGTCAATCCTACCATGTTTAGACTGATAAGTAGCAAGTAACTACGGTTCACTGGGATCAAAGAAGTACTTAATGCA